>BQKZ01009934.1:0-13449 GCA_036244855.1 Temnopleurus reevesii | reverse complement strand
CCCCCCCCCACTGAATAGAATGTTTGGTGATCAATAAGCATGAAATTGATATTTGTAATGTATAAAATAATCAAGACATCGCAAATATAGTCAGAATATGGTGTACGCATAATTGCACTGAAAGTTCAGTGATTCAATATCATACTGTGAATAAACATGAAAAGATGGCTTTTTTTTCAATTCGACATCTGATATTTGTCTTTTTTCATTCACACTCACTGTCAGAAAAAAAAAAAATTATGACGGGGGTATGTGCTAAATGTGACGGATTTGATAGGTGGGGGCGCAAAATTTGCAATTTGGGGTGCGCTTAGTCCCAGTTCTGATGGCCAGAGTAGTACACATCACCAAAAGTTGACAGATTTTCATATTTGACCCCCAAAAAAAGACAAAAAAATGAATAATAAATAAGATTTACAAAAAAAGGATGCCGCCCTCTACGGCTAGATACAGACAGGTGAAAGGCTGGGGATTCCCCCGAACGCCAATGCGGTATGCATCTATTTGAATTTGGGGATTTATCAATACGTAACTTTGGGCGCCAATAACTCAGCCGATCATTGAGGAATTGGTCCAAGCCGGTATTTTACTCGAAACATTGGCATTGCCTCGTACTCGGCAGTTTGGAGGATGTGTAATTCGGTTCCTAAAAAGAGAGTTTCTGTTTTGATCCTGTGGCTGTGAAAACAGCTAGCTAGCACTGACACTGTCTGTAGCAGCCACTGAGGTTTTGACTTTAATTCGCAAACAGATTTAAAGTTGTACACCCGTGGTAGTAAATTGTAACTGTAATACTTCCAGCATCCCAGCCCGTCTGGCATGTGATACAGAAACAGAAGCTCATTTTGTGGTTTAATGTCTGGAGTGGAGACTGTCTAAAGTAGAGAAGAAAGGTAGGTATATACCATAATTACCAACTTAGCAATAACATTAACTATTTATCGACCTTAAGTTTTTAAAACGGAATAATTTTCTTGGTGGTATTGCATCACAATTCAATATGCATTTTACTTTTTTAGCAGGATTGCTATAGTTTATAGATATATTTTGTGTAGCAATTAACTTTTTCACATAGAACTGACTAACGAATTTGAAAAGTTTCCTCAATGTCTAACTTAAAACTGCTAATCAAATATGAAAAGCAAAATTATTCCCTGTAAAATCCATGTGCCCCTCCCCCCTCTTTCTCTCTTTTCAAAGAGTTTCAACTTTCAAGGAGTCTTTTCAACTTACAAGAGAGAATTCAATGTCTTAAAACGTGTAAAAACCAGTTCAGCTCCTCTATGATCCATGTCCAATCAATGGGAAACATTGTAGAAAGAAAAGAAACTTTTCTCCCGTTAGACTCTAGTCTAATTGGGTGCAATTACACAAACTGCCCTCATAATAAGCGTGCGTGCATTTGGTGATGTTGTTTAAATACACATATTTTTGTGGTGAATGAAGCATTTTGGGGCATTTTTCCATACTTGATTAGCCTATTATTTTCAGGTAATGATAAAGCACTCTACAGTTATGCAGTTTTGTTACATAGCCTCTCAAGTTACATTTTAGCTATCGAGGTCTAAATTTTGTAATACAGTCTAACCTCGTTATAACGAGAATGTTGGAACCAGAGAAATTACCTCTTTATGTTGAAATCAATTTCATATAAATCTGATGATTTCATTACACATGAGCACTGACAGTATGATAATTGTTATATTTGTTCTCAGTTTTATTTGGCTTGTATAAAACGTGTTTATTCGCATTTGAATTTTGACCTCTGTCATGGTCCCCCCCCCCAAAAAAAAATGGGAGCTATTTTTTGGGAGGAAAGTGTAAAATGAGCCCTCGTAAACATTCCTCATGCATATTCCAAAATGTTTAGCAACTCTGGTTGCGTAATAGCTGTTGTTACAATAAACCCTGAGAATCACTTGTCCTATCTTTCTGAGAAATCAGGGATTACGTTCCATCGTTCGTGAAATTAAAGCAAATAAAAGCAATCACATATGAAATAATACAGAAAAGCCTTTTTTTCCTTTTACTTTCAGACAAGGGTGTGGAATCTTCGATGACATGTGTTTGTGAAGGATAGATCAGGAGACCAAAATGCCTAAGAAAAGATGTCCCAAGCATGGAAAAGGAAAGACTTTGTCTGCATCAAAACAGAAAGAATCTGTAGCTGTGAAAGAGGAGTCAGTTCCGTCCCAAGGTTTGGATCAAGAAATTAATACAGCATGTGGTAAGTCTTTTTAAAAGGTATCTGTGGTTATAAAATATAAATTGCACATAGCTAAGGTACATAAGAATTGACCCTAAATTACTTTATCCGAAATGATACACAGAACTAGTACAGTATGGACAGAAATAAGATTAACAGTTTCCTTGTCCCTTCAAAGCCTAGGTAAAAGACATGCATTTTTGTGGGACATGGTGAGAAGCATGTAACTTTATTTCTGTCCATCATGTAGTTATGATTTGCTTCACACTTTTTGTGATCTGTTCGTCTGATTTTTTTGCTTTTATTTTAATCAATACAAGATTTTCTATGCCTGTACCCAGTCTTTGACATCAGCAAATTCATGCATCCCAAATAAAAGCCCTTTAAGCCAAAATAAATTTTCCTGTGTCAACTAAATTGAAGGATTTAACTGAAAACTTTAGCATACCGGAGGTGGACATTCGAAGATTGATAGGCTAATGTTGCACATGTTTTCATATTCAGAGAAAATAAGCAATTTACGCAGAATTAGATGCAGGAAATCATGAAAAAAGACAAATTTCATCTAGGCTGATGTTTATGGACTCAAAGTCTGTATCTATTCAATATGGTGGATAAATTATATCATCAGGAATGGTCTACATGAAAAAAAAAAACACACAAATGGTCTTTAAAAATGTATCAAATTAAAGCCCAAGTATAGTTTTGTTAAAAGCGAATGTTTTTATCGCCAAGTTTTGTCTTCAAATCTACTTAAAAAGGAACATGATATCATGAACATGTTGTACAAAAGATTGTACGAAAAATTAACAAGTTTTGGAAAAGTTATAACCTAAAGTGTGGAAAATATTTTAGCGTCGTAGCCCCCGACGCGAATTCAATATTTTCTTTTTTGATAAAGGACAGCTTCTCATGAACAGAATTGGATAAAAATTTCAGAATTTATTCTTTATGTATTCCTTTTTAGCATGCTTTAATGAAATCTTGGAAATAATTTTCTATATGCCTGATAAGAAGCAAAATATTGTTATAACCAAGAGAGGGCGCTAAATACGATTTAACGGTCAAATTCAAATTTTCAAAAGAATTCGCTCGTAGAAAAATATGCTATGATCTTGAAATGTGTATAGAAACTATATGTCATGGTATATATCCCCAAAATTCACATTTCTTTAATCTTTACCAAAACTATACATGGGCTTTAAGACCATATAGAAAGAGGGACCTCATGCAGGCTGATGTGAAAGGAACCAGAGAAAAGCATATCACCTCCACTGGTTTGGTGAGCTGCAGTGGAAACTCGGTAAAAAGAGATCTGATATAACAAAATATCTGATATAAAGCTCTAATCTGGTCCCAGCTCTTAATCGTTTTTTAACTCTGCTATATAAAGAGATTACTGCTATAACAAGGTATTTTTTATGGTCCCAAGCACCTCATTATACTGAGTTTCTACTGTAGTATGTTTAGATGCATTATATATTATGCGCTACATAATATGTATTGCATTTAAAAAATGTTCTACGAAGGTTCTTTTTTTCTGTCTTGTTCTCTTTTTTTTAAGGGGGGGGGGTAGTTCTTGCAAAATGTCTTGTAGGGCCTCCAAGGACAACAGTGATTGCAATCACTAATGGAGTTACTCTACTGAATTAAACATATAAATGAATGATTACAAATAAAAAGACCCCTTTTTCAATCAGTTATTCAATTACCAAATTTAGTTCATGAGAGAGATTCATTCTTTGCTGTTTTCAATGGCCAAATGTCTATTTGAACAAACAAACAAAATTTAAATTGTATGAATGAAAATAATTGAAAATGGATGACACATAGGTATTTTCATTATTTGTGCTTGCCATGTTTTTAATTGAATTGAGTTGAATTGACTTTATTAACAGCATTTACATTATCATCAACAGTTGTACAATAATACATGAATAAGTTCATATTTAACAAAGAAAATTGCATTAAAGAACAGTCAAACAATATTGAATTATGGATTACTTTTTTCATGTGTTTATACATGGACAGAAGAAAAAATGATGCAATTTTATGCAATCAATTGGAACTAGAAGTTAGCACAGTTGCTAATTGAGCCTAGTCCCATGTGAAAAAATATATATATTTATATATGTGCTTAATTACATAATTAACTAAAATACATATTTGTCACATCTCTCATTAGGAAGAAGGAAAAAAATAAAGAGCACACTAAATGTTTAAAATTTGTGATATAACATTAAAAATACATTACGTTATACTTTAGGTACTGAAGGACAATTTTCTTTATTTTATTTCTACAGCAGAAGCCCTGCAAGAAAAGATGCAGCAGATCCAAAAGGCACAAAATGAACAACAATCAGTAGTGGATGGACATCCGGAAGAAAGAAGTGGACAACTATCGCAAGAACCAGGAAATACTACAGAGGGGAAAGTCCTAGAAACAGCTGCACAAGAATCAACAGCTGTATCATCTGAGAATGATAGAAATGAAGGTGCATGTAGTTGTAGTAGTAGTAGTAGTAGTAGTAGTAGTAGTAGTAGTAGTAGCAAGTTGGAAAAAGGTTATTTGACCCATAGTAAATCTAAGAATGTCAACTTTCCAGAGCTTCTTTTACAGGCTGATAAAGGTAAACTGGACTCTTCTTGCTATCCTGTCTTAGTGGTAAATACCCCATTGAAGAAAGAAACTGTGGAGGAATTAGAAAAGAAGTTTGGTTTTACTGCACGGGTCAACTGGAATGTGGTTTTAGATTGTGATCCAAATTCAAATCTTACAGGACTCTGTAAGTTTGTCAAGGGTACCAAACCAGTAAAGATACTGAGTCCAGAGAAGTTCAAAGGTGTCCAGAACAGTGATGTTGGGGAACTGAGGAATGGGATAAATTTCCCAGAAGAAACAACTTGGGTGTTTCTGAATGGCAGAAATGATATTGATGAGAAGGCACAAGAGAAACTAACCGAGAAGAAGTGGACGAAACTGCGCTCAAAAGCAGTTCAAGAGACTGTGGAATTCTTCACCAATCCTAAAGTCATACCAGGTGATAGGGCTGCTGTTATTTTCCTTCTCTTGTCTGAATCTGACCTTTCAGTGATGTGCTCAGTTTTCCAGCAGTTCTATATCTCGGACTCTCTTGAGGTCGAGAATATCACAATATTTGCAGAAGACAGCTGCTTGGTTAAGAGATTTATGTCTAAGCTTGAAGAGCGAGACATAGATTGCGATGAGCTGAAGCAGCGATGTCTTGTTGGACAGCCTTGGCAAGAAATCAATAAGCAGATGAGTTTGATGGTTGGACCAATTGAAATACAGCAATCCGAGCTCCCAATGTCACATGGCAAAAGTTGCACTTTGGCTCCCAAAGATCGAAAAGAGTGGTCAGACCTCTTGGTTGTTGCTCAAAACGAGTGTGAGAATATATCATGGGAACAAGATAGAGAGGCTGCTGCAGAAGAAGTCGAGCGAAAATTCTACAAAGGTCACGAGGTGGATTGGTTGAATTTCTACTTCTCTGAAAAAAGTTGTGATCGAGGCAAGATGTTCAATCAAGTGCTCGAGCGTGATGTCTTCAAAAGTCTGAAGGATGAGATAAGAAAATCACTAGATTCATGCGCGTACAGGACAAAGGATATTCCTGTTATTAAGATTCTTCATGAGGCTGGGTCAGGGGGTACAACCATCGCTAAGCATGCATTGTGGGACCTGCACAGAAAAGTGAGATGTGGTGTTGTGAACCGGATCACCACAAATACTGTCAAACAGATTGAAGAGTTCAGGAGATATGGGTATGGAAATGCAGATCCTGGACCGTTGGTACTAATGATCGATAACATGGATTCTGAGGTCTTCAGTCCTTTCCTTGAGAACCTTGAGAAAGAAACCATGTCTCAAGGTTATGTATCCAATATCATCCTTGTGCGCTGCCTGCGAGTTTCTGATCCGCAATCGCTGAAGCGCAGTCAAAACCCATGTGTAGCAGTGCGACACAAGCTCGTCCCACGCGAGATCACATGGTTTACTAAGAAAACAATTGATCTTGAGGCACGTAATGTTTTCAGTGAAGAGAAGACTCCAGAGGAGCTTCTTGGCTTTATGGTGATGAAAAACGAATGTGAAGAAACATACCTGAACGGTGTCGTCAATCGTATCATGCCTCCGATCAAGGCTCACATGCCCGAGGAGCAGAAGAAACAAGTCAATCTCCTCAAGTACATATCATTGATGCAAATGTACATTCCAGATTTTGCTATGCCTTTGTCAACCTGTGATTGGTTCATGCAAAAGTCAATATTCGGCCAGAGAATGCACTCTTCTTGGGTGAAGCACAGGCCAAGATACATGCAAATTCTCCTGATTGATGAACACATTGATGATATCGAGGCTGGCATCAAAGGATTGAGAGTTTTCAACCCAAGAATTGCAGAAATTGTTGTTAAACAACTTTCAATCCTATTGAAACAAAGTACTGCAGATATGTTTTTGGAGTTGTTAGATTCATCCGTTCTTCAAGATCCATCTCACTGCATTCCATATGTGGAGAAAAAGTGCAGAGACATCATGGTTCGAAGACTGAAGATAGACAATGGTGATTTGAGGGACACAAACTTTTCTCCATTCATCGATGAAATCAAAGAGAAAGACAAGTCCAAAGCCTTTGAGATTCTACAACAAGGCATAGATAGCTTTCGAGATGCCATTATAGCTCAGCAGAAAGCACGACTGCATCAGCATTTTGATGAGCTGGAGTTGGCATTGGAGGCTATTGAATGTGCCATTAAACTCAACGACAAGAGCTCCTACATATGGGTCACCAAGGGGCTAATTTTGCAGAAGAAGATGATCAACATGGGGCAAGACAAAAATACAGAACGGATCAAGCAAGAGGAGTTGAATGAGCTAATGGTTGTTTTTGATAGTGCCAGTAGTTCATTCCAGTGTGCTCAAGAAATAATGAAGAATGAGCCCAGGGAGAATTATGCTGGATTTGTTGACGAAATAGCCACAATCTTTGAGTTGCTTGAAATCATCAAGAAAAGAGTGAAACCATTTTGTTTTCACTCTGGAGGTAAGGAGAAATTGAAGAAATACCTGACTTCTGAGTACATCCCATCTGAGTGCTCAATCATGTGTGACCATCATGACACCATGAAAAGTCTCAAAGGTCGGGTTGAAGCGGCATTCGGTCAAGTTGAAGACTTCCAGAATCAGTGTACATGTGACAGTACGAGACAGTACAAATTGTTCAAGTTGCCAAAACTGTACCGCAAGCAAAGGGAGTTCTTCCTCACTTCAAATTCTGCTCATGCAGTCAGTCCACAGAACCCAGCTACGTCGTACGAGGGAAGACGCATCGCTGTGAAAAGCATGGATGTTCATGGCTATCGGCAAGTTTTTGAACTCGCCCATGAAAATGATCCAGCTAGTACAGAAACCCTGATGACAGCTCAGAAGCTTACTAAAGAGAACCTACAGCATCCAAGCCTGTTTGATGTCAACATTTCTCTTTGCACATCTATTGCTCTAGCAGTTTGCTGTAATGTACCAGTCAATAGTGAAGATGAAATGAGAGAGCTTGTAGACACTTTGAAAGCTATGGAGAATGAAACCAATGGCTTCTACGGCCTCTTCTTTGATATGATTCTCTCCTGGTATGATCAAACACTGAACAAACGCTCTACAAAGAAGCTCAAAGCCACAGTTGAAGAACTAACGAGAAGATGGATGAACAAATACCACCGTAAAAACAGAATCGAATCTAGTCAGACATCTCGTTCTAAACCAAAGGTCCCACAAACCAGACCACCAAAACCGACAACTGAATTCTACTTGGGTAGAGAAAAGACAGGAAGTCTGAAGAATCTAGTGTACAAGAAAGTTCGATATGGGCGATGGGAGAAAGGGGCTGCCCCAGAACTCCTGCAAAGACTGGAAGGGTTTCTGCGAGACAGGCAATGTGTGCGATATAAGCCAAAGGGATGTGAGCCTATCGATATCAGATTGGCATTTCCCTTAGATGGTGTGCCGAGTGAAGATTTAGTTCAGTTCTATCTAGGGTTCTCCTTTGCTGGTCCAGTTGCATACGACCCAAAACCAAAATGATTTGTGAGTAACATTGTCACCATACTGCCTAACTTCATTGCCATGTTGAATGCAATGGGCCACTCTTTTATGCCTCTGATCATTGAAGGAAGTGCCAGAATCATTGTTTTTAGGTTGTCTGTGCGTCTGTCTCAGCTATCACCGTCTTGACTATTGGGGGTGTCTCTATTGGTGATCATAAAACTCACCTAAACAGTGGACTATTCACTTTGAGATGCACCACTGTTTACAATTTCCCGGTGTCACCAAATATGAGCTTGGCCCCCGGGGGGCCAATTGCACAAAATGGTCTTAATTATCCTCTTCTTGCTAAAACCTCTTTCCTTCTTGGGTTACCCTCTTAATAGATGTAAGCGTTGATACAACCTTTGTTACAAGGATGGTACAAGAAGTTTAGACGTCTTAGTAGGAAGATGAATGCTACATGTAAGACCATTTCATGTAATTGGCCCCAGGTATCAAAATCCTGGGTGCATGCATGCTTTAGTGTTGGTTGTTGATGTAGATTTTTATTTTGAGGGATGATATATTATAGCATTCAATTTTTGGTACCTTTGGACTTCTGAAACATGACAAACCTATAGAGTCTTGAAGTATTTCTTTCTGCAAAAACCTTCAGTACTGACATCTCATCATTCGTGAGGGCTCCTATGTTGCATATTCAAGAAACCATGAACCTGATCAGATCAATTTGTCACAACATAGCTCTAAGTGAAGTTGAGTTATCGTTTTCCCCAACAATCTATTCCATAAATGTGGAATCGTCAGGGACTGAACTTAAGAATCTGCAGGGACGCTATAAAAAGCTCTCCCAGAGGCTGTCAAGGGAATTTTAGGGGAACTGAATTAGGTCCTCATGTCGTGAGATTGGGGTTACGAGGAGCTATAGAAATTTTCCCCCACCGAAAAAGCAGTTAAGGCGAGCTTTAGGAGAGCAGTTGCCATTACTCCCCTTTTTGGTCCATGAATCAAATAATGGTGTTTAGTGCTGTAATGTAACCCAAATTTTGTCACGGAAATTCAAGCAGTTTATATACATACAAGGACGTTTTTTTTTATCTTATTTTTTTTTTACGATAGAACACAGTTACTTGATCAACTGAACCCAATCAACATGTACACAGATGAGCCGTTTAGTGATTTACCAGCCTGTATTGGAAAGTCTTATGTCATCATATTTCTCTTCACAAAATTATACTATCTTGGAATACCTGTACTGTATTATATAAGCGAATGTATTCTTATGTACACATCTTTGTTAGCAAGGTTCAAACTTTAGCAGTAACAAAATCCATGTAATGTAAACAACAGCAAGTAAGAAACTCAGATGCTTCTTATGTGTAAAAAAATTGTAAAAAATGTTTTTACATATTTCTTGTGATTCTGTTAATAATTTTCATTGATAAATGCTATATGCTATTGAATTTGAAAGGAAAAAAATTAAAGCTGCGCTTGAGTTCCAGAGTTTGAATTGGAATGGGCAGCTGATTTAATGGATAGACTGGGCTCATGCACATTTTTCCCCCTTATCGAGGCACTTCAGAGAAGTGGAAATTATTTTTGTTTTTCTGGAAGTTAGAATTTTAATTTGTGTGAGTGCTAGGTGAATTTTGTTTTATGGGGAATATGTTTGATAACAGATCCTTTGTTTTCTGAGCAAATGCTCTGTAAAAATATGAATATTGAATTGTAATATTTAGCAAGAAGCCTACCTTATAAATATAATAATATATCTTATTTACCCAGGGTAGCCACCTTCAGCTGTAAGCTAGCTGCTCTTCCAGCGGGCCCTGCATAACATTAAGTTATTATTACCCTTCTCCTTTCAATAAATGCCGAACGCCTGGCAAGAAGGCAGATGATCCCATTTTTATAAGTCTTTGGTATGACTCGGCCGGGGATCGAACCCATAACCTTCCATTCATGGGGCAGACGCTCTACCACTGAGCCACGCATGACCGGTGTAGGGCCTACATTCATGAATTTCTATTAATTGTGTGAACGAAAAGTAGAAACCTTGCATATTTTTAAATTCGTACTTTAGCAGTCTTGCAACATATTGAAACTTCGGAGTGAAAGCATCTGTGTTCTAATTTTTCTCCGACTATACATGTACATGTTTGAATGTTACAAATTGTTGATAATAATAATAATAATAGATGCAATTTATATGGCGCATGTATCCACTCTGCTGAGTGCTCAAGGCGCTTTACATTATTATTACCCTGGCTTTTGCCCAGCAGCCATCCACGGCGCACTTGGCATTTCAAGGTATAAATATTCCTGCCAGGTACCCATTCACCTCACCTGGGTTGAGTGCAGCACAATGTGGATGAATTTCTTGAAGGAAATTGACGCCATGGGTAGGATTCGAACCTACGACCCTCTGATTGAAAGGCGAGAGTCACGACCACTACACCAGAGTGCCTAAGAATGTTATTTGTTGTACTATGTTTGCAAGTTTGTATTCACCTGTTTTTAATAATAATAATAGGGGTACTTTTAATGCGCCAGATTCCACATGAATAATGTGCTCAAGGCGTAATGTATGGGATAAAATGTAATTGAGGTCATGAAAGAAATCTCTGCTCAAGGTTTACTGAACACTGGCAAAAAAAGGAGTTAGCTCAAGAAACAAGATGAAATCAATGGCAAAACTCATTGCATTTGTGTGGCTTACTGGTGCACATTTAAATGCAGATTGGGCTGTAAAGTAGCTTGTTAAATGTACTTGGTGAATAACGACACATTTTGATAACAGCTATACGGCGTTCATAAACTTTATTAACAATGTGTACTTCGGCGCCATGATTGTCCGATCTTACTATGGAATGCCACTTGTGTTCACGACACTACATGGGCCTTAAAAGTTGTTATAATGAGGTGTGACTGTACCTGTATCTGTTTAATCAGCACTGAATGTTATCTCAGAGAAAGCTCCATATATTATTGATTGTAAACTTGAGCATTGTGACATCTAGAGTTATGTTTGTACATGTAGTGCATGATGTGTTTGCTCTATTTACAATGATTTATATCAGAAATAAATACAGTCACAGGGACTGAATTTAAGAATTTGCAGGGGAGCTACAGATAGCTGTCCTAGATGCTCTCAAGGAGAGTTTTAGGAAAGCTAAATTGGGTCTTCATGTAGTAAAATTGGGGTTAAAAGGGGCTCAATAAATCACTCCCCAAAAAGCATTTAAGGGGAGCTTTAGGAGAGCAATCGCTCTCACTGCCCTTAAAATGTATTCCTTGCAGTCATCCTTGCCTAAGTCGAATAATCGCGTAAGTAGAAGGTCTTTTCAAGTCCCCATCTCTTTACAATCTTTTGTTTTGCCCCTCATAAGTCAAATTTCCTCTAAGTTTAAGCTTTTTATGCAGTCCCAACAGATTCGACTTAGGCAAGGTTGACTGTATATACCAGATTAGAGACCATTTCAAGCATTAATTACAGGTAAATAATTGCAGTCCACTCAGTAAGAATTTCTTGCAACTTATTTATCAGTTGAATAATAATAAGACAATAAGACCAGTGATCTCACTAATAATCTATTGTCTAAATATGTAATGAACTAAATCTTTCGATCTAGTGTTAATATACTAAAATCTCGTTGTAATAAAGAACACTAATATGACAAGCTCTCATTACAACCAGGTAATTTTCCTGGTCCCATCTCTCTGTATTTTATTGTATTTTTGCCCTGACAAGGTTTCAATATAAAGAGGTCATTTCTCTGGTCCCAACAACCGCTTTATAATGAGGTTAGACTGTAGAAGCAAAATTGGACTTGCAATATTTTTGTCAATACCTAGTATATTTTTTAAATTGAGAAAATAAATCATTTTTATTTGTACTTAACATTTTGAAACTTACAAGTAAAAAAATGTATTAACAAATTTGCATGTACAGATGATTTTGTGCCCAAGATCTTATAAGATACAACTTTCGCATCCTGTAATCACAATATCCTGTGTTTTGGGCCATAAGGATGTTAAATCATTTTGGCTCTTCTGAGAATCAGATTTTGATGTGTACTGACATAAATATTAACCTACATGTACTTGGGTTTTATGAACATGCATTTAGTAATCCTGTATGGAAAAAATGTGTATAAATAATTTAAAAAGAGCAGAATGAGACAAACATGCTAATACAGTCTAACCTCATTATAACGAGGCCCTTGGGACCAGAGAAATTACCTCTTTATATTGAAACCTTGTTATATCAGGGCCGGCATACAATAAAATACAAAGAGATGGGACCAGGAAAATAACCTTGTTATAACGAGAGCTTGTTGTATAAGTGCTCTTTAAAACAATGTTGGACTGTATTTAGAACTCAATATCTGGGTGTAAAGAAAGTGTGTTTACTCGCTGCCAGTGGAACAACATCTACGAACACAATGAAAGTGTCCCACCTTCGGCAGAACAAAATTGTTTGGTTGTTTTTTATACAAATCCATAGATGATAAAGTCAAATATAGCCTGAATTAAAAAAAAATATTTCTTGGTATTTCTTTGCCTCCCAACTCCGGTATTCCACATTCAATATCTTCAAAAAATTATTTAACAAAACGGTAACAAACAAAAGGTTGTTCCCGTGCCGACCGCATTCAGTGAACAACCAAACATTTTTTCCCTTCACCTTACTGCACGCACCTGTACAGCCAATACAAGATAAGGAGGGTAAATTTAAATTTATAATTCATTGTTACATGTAATTTATTATATTTTGTGTGACTTTTTTAGCCAGTGATTTACCTGTAGTACAGGGTATATAATTGTTGAAATTTTGCCAGGGTAATATGGTTTTGTAAATAATTTGTAAATAATGCTTTGTATGATTTTATCAACGAATAAATCAATAGCTTTAACTTAATGTTTGTATTCTTCTGTTCATTTGTATTATATCATATTCCTCTATTATTTGCTCTGAGAGCCTTGAGCACCTAATTAGGGTGGAAAGTGCGCTATATAAGACACATGTATTACACTACTCAAAAAAAGTTAAGGAACACTTTTTAAAACGTACATAAAGATTTTATACAAGGTGTTTTATTTCTGGAAATACCTCAGTACAACTGTCCTAAATGTCCTTAAACACGCTGTAATCAATTTCACGCATGGGTGGTTTCAGTTG
>BQKZ01009933.1:16997-43768 GCA_036244855.1 Temnopleurus reevesii | reverse complement strand
AAGGAAAGAAAGGAACAATACAAGAAAGAAAGGAAGGTTGAGAGGGGAATAAAGAGAGAATAATTGGGGGTTAATTCTCATAAAAATCCCAAACGATGGGAAGAAATGATGCTCTTTGGAGCAAATTACTAAATGAATTAATAATGGTCTAATTGGTTTAGTGGAATGATGGATGTCAATCACTTGGCCACAAATGAATGTTAGTTTACACAAAACATTTATGGATGGATTAATTGTGCATCTACGATGATTTTATGGTGCAATAACAGCCAATTAACGCTCACTCAATCAATGAATGGATTTGTTGTTTAACTACAAAGTTTGTTGTTTTAAATGTAAAGTTTGTTGTTTAACTACAAAGTTTGTTGTTTAAATGCAAAGTTTATTGCAAAGAAAATAAAAAAAAGTCTAATAAATTTTCCAAAATAAAATAAAGGCAGAGAAGTTGAATTTAGATTAATATGATTTGAGCAGATTGCCAAAAGTTTGAAAAAGATTAAAAATCATATTTCAAGACACAGTTATGCAAATATGTTTCACTTCACTCCACTCAAATTAGTATGCTTTGCCTTGCTTTTTGTTTTTCCTATATATCAAATGATGGGCGTGTGAAAAATGATGAGTATAGGGTATGAAGGGTACAAAGAAAGAGAAAAAAGAAGGAAGTTTTGGACTGCATAAAACTAAGCTACATCTATAAACTACAAGTGTGATTTGCTAGATGCTAAATTGATTTCATTTTCTAAGATGAAGCTATGCGTGCAGCAATGAGTTTTATTTATTTAGTGATAAAACACATTAAACACATTTTTATAAATATCAGTACTCCTTATTACGCTTCTCTGTAACAATATCTTCAGATAACTTCAATGAATATACCAAATCAATAGAAACCTTCATAAAAAAGCTAACAATTTTGAGCTTTACGGTACCAAGTATAAAGCAAGGATGTACTGTGCTATATGTTTCCTCTGTATATGTGGTTTCCACCTTTATCCTATTCATTCACCCATGCTTTCCATAGACATCTAGTGTAATTAAAAGTTTTGTGCATCACTTGTACATGATTTTGCTGTTCAATGCAACTCTTGACTGTTCTAATGTTTCATTCATTAATTTCTCACATGCAAAGCCCATGCCAATCTATCCTCTCTTTCAAGCAATTACATGCAACCGCAAATAGAACGTAATTGTTAAAGTTTTTTATATATAATATGACGATTATTTCTATCATCATACAATGAAGTTAGTGGCAAAATTTCTTACTGGTTGATCATTGAGAAATAAAACAAATGGTGGTGGAGTTTCTTGTGGTTTCGAGCAATCATTTTCCTATCATATATATACATTTTGATGATCAAAAAAATTAAAAACACAGATTTCTCATTTAATCATTCATAATGATAGTAAGAAATTTTAACCCATTAATGATGTTATGTCGAATAGAGTCCCACAAAGATATAATAGCATCATGGTACATGTATAATGGCTCAATCTGAATCTTGCTTTTTAACTATACGGTCGTAGCGTAATTTCCTTCATAAAAATAATCATTTACATTGTGCTGCACTTGACCCAGGTGAAGTAACTGGATACCTGGCAGAAAATTATTCCTTGAAACATGTCAATTGTAACTAAACTGCTAAAGTCCAGATAACATCTTTGATAGAATGACCATTAGGGGTACTATACAAAAGGCATATTTGTTATATCAGTGAGATTGCACAATGTCACTGTACACAGAATCCTAATCACTTGATCTGTTCATTACTCT
Organism: Temnopleurus reevesii; assembly: GCA_036244855.1. Taxonomy (NCBI): domain Eukaryota; kingdom Metazoa; phylum Echinodermata; class Echinoidea; order Temnopleuroida; family Temnopleuridae; genus Temnopleurus; species Temnopleurus reevesii. The sequence goes on along the minus strand of BQKZ01009933.1, from coordinate 41,994 downwards.
GGCCTGATCAGAGCGTGGCGCCTCTGCACAATCTCACTCTTTAGACCCTTCTACTGTTTTACTGAAATGTCTATTATTGCACACACCCTTTGAAATAAAGTATCTGACATCTTTCCTGTCACAAAAATGTACATTCCGTATGGCACACATCTTATTTGATCACAAGGTATGTGCAAATGCAGGTATCTTGAGAAACAATGAATCAATATGATGCGTAGAGCATTACTTTAACATAAAACTATCCACCAAAATAAATCAAATTTGAATATTGAATCGCTCTTTCATCCAAGAAATAAGAACACTATCATTGGTTGTATGCTCGTCATAAATTCTCACTAGTTACTTGTTAAAGTATGCAGAGTAAAATGAATTACAAGAATGTGACCAACAAATCAAAGGCACAATTCAGTAGATAAAAAAAGAAAACTTGTCATACTTTTGCTTAAAATAAAAAAAGACCTTTATTTACAAAATAATAAGTAATAAAGAATGTTCATAATAATCAAAAACATGAAAAATTAAACAAAATAAAATGTATAATAGAAAATACTGATAATGCAATTATTCACAAGTGGTTGGAAATATATAATGATAGAAAAATAATAAAAAAAATGATATAGATACAAAAAATCTATAGATATGACCTTTAAGTAGTCATAGGAGAAACAATCAAACACATTTTACCAGTTCATTAAGATTATCTAAAATGGTTTACTACAGTGACTGATTACTACAAGATGCATAATATTGTGATGTTAGTACATTCCTCATACAGAAAATCTATGGTTAAATATTACACTAGAGTGTACAAATGGTTAGTGTAAAACATATGAAATGTAATAATACATTCACTCATAGATTACTATTCAAGTGCATGTTGATCTTTGCCTTTTTTAATTTCATCAAATTTTCATCAAGAGCTCAATGCTCAAATTTTGAGATAAACGAAAGAAATATGAAATAGAAAATCACTAATATTTGTCATAAACAACTTGTTTAATAATCTTTTATACAATTTCATGTTAATGTTAGATTTTTCACCAAGGCCCTGTTTAGCACTTTCCAACAAAACTTAATATTTATGGAAGATTTGTAGCAAACACAAAATGAGATTGGAAGCTTAAGATTTGATTGACAAAGCCTGACTATGTGGAATTCGTAGTTTTTGCTGAGTTTTTTATTCTGTGGATATTCTCTCAAGCAACACTTTACAAATCAATGTATATTATAATGAAAAAAATCATGATTTGTTTACATTAAAGGTATTAAGAGAAATCCATTACAATATAAAAAAAACCGAATAAAATGATACATTTTTACATAATAAACATACAATTGAATAGTAAACTCAATGAAAGTGTAATATAAGAAAAGAAATATCATGCCTATAGTGCACACGAGCAGGCAATATGATGACAATTCCGTGAACAATGCACCAGTGTTTAAAAAAGGACTCTTATTTCTTTCTAATATTTGATGGAGATTAAGAAAATGAAAAGAAAATTTATACTGCAAACCATGACCTTTTTCAAATTGTAATTTTTCATTTGCTGTAATATACATATTTTGTTCACAGAAGGGATGAATAGCCTTTTGTCTGGAGCATGCTGTACGGTAATTGTCCAATAAGATGTGAGTATATTTGAAATGAACCAATCACAGACTGACTACCTGATTGAGCCAAGGAGGCTGCATCTGTGTCAGGTGTGGTGAGCAGGAGGAAATGTGAAAGATGGACTATACGGATCGACAGAAGAATTGGGAGAAAAGATGAAAGACAGAAGGATAGAAAGGGGTGGACAAGAAGAATGCACTGGATGAGTTCTGTGGTACACGACATACATTGTTTTAGTAATTATTCTGAATCACTCCACTGCAAAAATCTAAATCATCAAGATTCACTTCTTGACTTTAACTCCTTGTATCACCTAGAAACACACCCAAACATTGTCACAATGTCTTAACACTTTAACCAGAATAAAGAACTTTGCTGAAGTATGCTGATTTATAAATCCTCCTGTGTTATCAGAATCAACCTGATTGCATGTTATCATAGTTCATAGTATTAAGAACCGTTATCAAATTTAGCTACATATATATACACCATAAGTTCCTCATCCAATTCTTTAACTACTCATAAATAATTTAAAAAAAAATAATAAATTTCTGTTTTAAGAATACTAATTTTGGTATGTAAAAAGCCCTATTACAGACGAATACTTCCAATTAATGTCATATCATGTCCAGTATGAATAATGTGTAAATGCAAAATAACCCATAAGGTTATCTGCAAACTGATACTGTACATCTTAGAGCAAAGTATGAAAGCATTATAGCTATATGTATTCACTTGTTTGTAAATCATGAATTACAACTCTTTTGTCTATAATCTGGGAGTTTACACACAATTTTAGTTAATTATGAAGAATTATGTTGAGAAGTTGGGAGAACAGAAGAACAAGCACTAAGATCGAAGACACTGCATGAATACTAAACTAAAACCTGTAAAATATACACTAATTCCATCATGCATAATTCTATCAAAGTGCTGAAACTATCACATCGCATTCTAAACTAATAGATTACCCAAACACTTGTATTCTAACTATATCACTGCACACTAAAATATAATGGAATAGCAATATTTGATTTGGAGATGGAATTATGTAATTTTATGACGAACAAGAACAATCTTTTGAAAGGAGATTTGTGAAGCGGTAGCAATAGCATGCAGAAAACAAATGTGGGGTTCTATGGTATGCATTACTAGATTTCACCAACTTGTGCTGATTTTATTTTTAAAAATTATACCCCCACCTTCTCTTCATTTGAACTACCATCCCTCCCCTAAAATGCCATTGATTTATGATAACTAAAGTTTACATGCCAGCAAGAACTAAATAAAATGTCTGCCTTTTGTTGTACTTTTTAAAACTATTTTTTTTTATGCATTATGGAGTTTGAATTTGTTTAATTGTCAATTGGACAGGTTGCAGGGGAATTTCAATTAAAGCATGGACTGCAGAATCTAGCATAAATGCATCTTTGTATGTGTGATTATGAATGATTGGAATGGGGATGATGATTTGTCATAAAAGGGTGAATAAAAATGGGTTCTACCCTATGCATTATGATTCTAAATCTTTCTAGTGATTTCATTCACGTTCATACTAATTTAATGACTTGATGAACATGACAGCTAATGTAGTTTTCATTAAAGGTGATTTCTGTTTTTTATCAAACCGTTTTACAATATTTTACAATATTTCTAATAAAACTATAATTCATCTAAACTGCAGATCTATGAATTTGGCTTAATTGCAATGTCATGATCTGAACAAACTACATTTACATGTACAAAAAAAAACTGAGACTGAACATTTACGAGAAATATTGCACCAAAACATGATTCATTTTAAAGAACACAAAACTAATCTACATGTAGCTAAATGTATGTGCACTTCTAAATCTAATTTCTAAAATAAAACATCATAGTTTCAATAATCTACCAACAATACATTCAAAGTAATTTTATCATGTATCAAGATTTAAAGAAAATTGCTAATCATATTCTGTTATCCACTATCAAATTCACATTCTAATACAATGCTAAAAAAAAATGCTTTGAAAACTTAGCTAATTTATTTGTTAATTTGTAACCCCGATTTTCAAACAATGATAGCTAAAGTGATAGACTCACTTCTTTAGTGCTTATATCTTAAGATAAGAATTGGTTCTGTCAGGTATGAGTCTATCCTTATCATGGAAAATTTTGTTTCTCCTATATATTCATTTTATGTCCCTCAATTCTAAATTCTACAAATGTTCAAGTATACTTATAAACAATTTGTACAGGTCCATGACATATTTTTAAGCAAAAAAAATTATAGAAAGTAAGGGAGGTCAATTAGGCCTAAAAGCCACGTCACCTCCTCTGAAGAAGTTAAAACAGCTGATATGTATCCCATCCTATTTCCTCCAACATCAAAACTCTTTTCATCCTTCTATCTCACACTCCATCTCTCTTCTTACCCCTTCATCTGAGTTGTTAGCAGCATCCTCCCTCTCAGACGATGCAGCAGCATCGATGGCATCCTGCCGGAGCTGGTCTGCGATGATCTGAGCATCCTCCTCATCATCCTGCTCCAGCTTATGACTCTCCTCCAGGTGCTTCATGAGGACGGCAACCACCACGTTGACGAGGACGAACTGGGCGATGAGCACGAAGGAGAAGAAATACATAGGGGCAAACCATCGGTTGGCACAGCAGTTCTCTATGCAACCCGTCTCTGAGTTGCATCCTTCTTCTCTGAGTGTGTCCTGTAGAAATTAATCGGGAAGTGAGGATTGTGGTTTTTGCATAGATGTAAAGGATAATGTGAAGTCAATCATAAGTTTTGTTTTCATACAACCTCTTCCATCGAGGTCATCGTCATAACAAAACATCATCATTACTAGCAAAACCACTCAGCAATAGGAACGCTGACATCATTAGCACCATTATCATCATCATCATCACTTTGATCCATATCATCATTTTTTTCTTTGTCATCATTACCATCATCTTCGGCATTATCATCATGATTGTTGTTGTCATCATCTTCATCACGATCACCTTTATGATTATCATCATCACTATCCCCACCACCACCATCATCATCACCTCGAAACCACTTCTGGAAAAAGTTGCTTGGACTCAACTTTTAACTGAGGAAATATGAAACACAAAAGGTTCCAATTGCCTCAGATATCAAAGGACATGAAAGTGGTCCTGATCATCTGATTCATACATTTTTCTGACCAGGAAATCATGACAGTCAAAGTTTGTTTACCTTCATGATACCATTCCAGTTGTCTCCTGTGGCAATACGGAACAATGTGAGGAAGGCAATGAAGAAATGTTTGAAGGATGCATGACGTCCAAGACCTTCACATGGGTTGTCATCAGTGCACGCTGAAAGGGATCAAGAAAGTACAAGGATCATAACTACACAATTAAGCTTACCAAGGTCTGCAGTTTGAGTCCCATCAATGTGTTAATTTCCTTCAGCAAGAAATTTATCCACAATGTCCTGCACTCGACCCAGGTGATGTGAATGGGTACCTGGTAGGAATATATTCCTTGAAATGCATAAGCGCCTCACAAGCTGCTATTGCTAAAGCAAGGATAATAATGCTGCATTAATTGTAGAGCGCTTAAAAACCTTTATCAGAGGTAATTAGCGCTATATAAGAACTGCATATTATTATCATTATTATATTAGAATTTCAGATTCTGATTTTCTATTAATGCATGATTATATAAATTGTTGTGCTTTTTAATAGAAGAATGAGTAACCATCTGAAATAATATAATTGCAAAATATAGAATGCTGTACAACAGAATAATATATATATTAAAAGGATATTTCATTACACAAACTTTTATTAAATTCCAGGTACCTTATCACACATGTACTTGACATGAAAGAAAATATCGTCATGAGCAAATTATCTTCAATGATCAATCACCAAGAACAGAATTTTATCATAATCCATGATATAGTATATATCAAACTCTGAACTTACCTAACCGACCAAAAAGCTCAACCCCAAGAGCAGCAAATATGAAGAAAAGTAGGAAAAACAGGAGACCCAAGTTGCCAACCTGACCCGAAAATACAAAAATAATGAGTGAATAAACTTAAATGCACATTTATACAATAGCTCACAAACTCTAAATATATTTGTAATTTATACTTTTCCATCTCCTTTTATTTTAATGCTGCTTAAGTACATGAACATAAGATCTATATCTCATTGCATTGATTAAAAACAAATATTTTACATTTAATAGTTTTCTTGGTAATCTAAAAAACCGATTTCTACACAACTACAGATACAGCAGTTTGCTTGGTATAAACATGCAGTATATCATTGCTATCAAACAGATACAACTTGTGCAAATGTGTTGGGTACAAGAACTTTACAGAATCAACATAAAAAGTCATGCAAGGCAGAGAGGTCATACAATTCCCCTTATATACAAGAGGATATTGATTCATAAATCACTTACTTTATAGTTTATCACCTTAACCAATTATTTTAGGTTGTACACTTATTGATATAAAAGTATATGGATATTATACATGTAGTTAAAAAATCCAATCAAAATGTGCTGGCATACTATGTAAAAAAAACGATCAGAAATTCACTGAATATTCTACTACAGACTTTTATTTTTAAGTCGTAGTTGAATAAATCATGAAACATATATTTCATAAATTTATGAGTAGTGTACTATGGAAGAGTTTCACCAGTACTTTTTTATGTCATAGATGTGATGTGGGAACTTTACAAGTCCAGACACTATTTCAAAATTATTTAAAAAAATTGTCATTCCATTCCTATAGATTACCTGTGGCAGTGCCTGAAAAACGGTGTCCAGGAGCGCTCTGATACCCTTAGCCATTTTCAAGAGTTTTAACACTAAAGGCGGGAAACAAACAGGTGCACAGGGAAAACAGGGGTGAACAGAGATAACAGACATATAAGAAAATTGACAAATATGTGAGTAAGCTGGGAATAAAAGACAATAATAGCCAAAATTTGAGGAATGGGGGAATGGGAAAGCTAAGGAGACAAATAGATAATTGGCGTGAGTTTGGGATAAGCACAGATCAATTGCATGCAAGTGATACTGGAACATTTTTACAAAGTACAAGGTATATTTAAAAAGAATAAACAAATTCTGTTTGACGACAAAGGCCATGAAATGTAGAAGATAATTTATGTCAAGCATGGTGACATTGAGATAATATAAAACGTCTATTCATATAACTTCATCTTCCAGACCTCTTTATTGACTTTCATGATCTGTATGGTATACATGTATTTCATGCAAAGATAATTGTATGCAGGTACATGTATAAGCTTGGGGTAAATTATGTGTATGTTACTGTTTCACTGGTACAACTTAAATAAATACACAATATAGATTGACATCGACTGCATTCACGAAGACTGTACAACATCTAGAAATTAGAAATACAGAAAGTAAGTGTAAAAATATCAAGTTTCAGGCAAACGGTGTGGATTACGACACAGCATGCAAACCGAAGCATAAGAGTTGGATCAACAGCGCCCTCGGGTGTTGGCGATGACTTTACCTGTGGAATAGCACCCATGAGGACGGCAAGCAACTCTCGAAGGCCTTTCATTGTCTTCATGATCTTTAGGACTGTTCAGATTGTATCATTTATTATTAAAAAGGATGGGGGAAATGAGATATGAAAAATATGAGCAAAAAGAAAATGATTATGATGCAGGATACGATCACTGATTACAGCTCCCATATTATCTGCATTAGATGTGAACCTACTACATTTCTGATATCGTCCATGTTTTCACAAAGTTACGGTAGCCAGAGGGTATTGTTGCACAAAAAAAGTTACAAATCCATTGAAACATGTAGTTCTACTGTTAAAACACAGTTTGATAGCATGCTCTTTGAATTGTTGCTATGTAGGGATTTATTTGCCTTCATGCAATAATACAGTTTGGCTCCCGTCATCTCGAGAAAACATGAACGATATGTTCTGCATAACTATAAGATCATTGGTTTGAAAGTATAGTACAATAGGGCTCAATATCTGTGCAATAACAGTTACATAAGAACACATTGCGATAATTGTTTTTCCCTTATTACACAGTGGCTCATATTCCAATACCAAGAACTAATCCGGGACTAAACCATTATTATTTAGACCCCCGCTATTGAAAAGTTAAACAAATGGTCTAAATAAAATTGACCTAGATTTGGGTTAAATTAAAACTCGCTATCAGAATAAAGGCCAATGTGAAAATGAACTTGGGGCTGTTGCAAAAAAGTTATGATGAATCATATTAATAGTATTTAGAAAGGAAAATGGTAGAATAGAGGGATAGAAATTAACTTATTGAATAACACCAAATGAATATCAATGTGGATAGCACTACTGTAGTCTTGACAAACATCTTGCAAACAAAGCAAAAATATAAAAACTGGCTTTCAAACTTTTTGAAAAATGAGAAATATAATCTATGAATATTTTATACAAAGTGTAATTGTATATGAAGTATTGTCCTGATCAGAATAAGACAATAAATAAGAAAATAAGACAATAAATTCAATAAATTCATAGTTAATAATGTTGCCCGATACATACCTCTAGCTATACGAAGCACCCTCATTATCCTGATAATCGTTGGGTTGATGGGTATGATGTCAGATTCTAATTCCTCTAACACTATACCAGCTATTGATAATACCACAATGAAAATATCAAGCTGGTTCCACCTATGAAAATTTAAACAACATAAACAAATTCATCAAATATAATCAAATGCTAATAATAAACATGAAAGGTATAATGTACAAGAGTAANAATGAATGATGATGAGCATAAACTTCATGATTTTCGTTGATAATTGATGTTTGTGGATTATTTTTGCTCCATTATTGACAAATAATTCAATTATAGCTCAGCATTCTTAAGACATAGTTTAGTTTCCAAATGCAGGTGTTCACAATCATATAGTGCACTCATTGCAAGAAAGTTGATGTTCATTGTAAGTTGCACTTGAACTGATCTGCAGATTTGCCATTGAACATCAGTTGTTTTGTTTACAATTTTTAATAAGTGCATAACATGATCAAATAAAAATGTGTGGTACAAAATTGATTTTTTTTTCCATGCTGACAAATATCTGCATGAGGGATCAAAATAAGTTAAACACCCAATACATCGTAGCTGCAGGAGCAAAATCACTATAAAACTCTCTGAAACACAAGTAGTTCAAAACATATTTAACATTATTACAAATATCTGATATACGTCCATACCTCAGTAATTAATGTCACCGCAAAATAATATTATTATTTAAACACTTCACTGAATCAAGATTATCTCTCAACACAAACAAAAATTATTAGAAAAACAAAAACAAAATAATACTAACAATCAAATAGAAATGACATGTAGCTTTTTAAAATATGAACCAACAGGCCTTTAACATAATCAACTGGAATACAAGTTATATGTATCACAAAATACCATGCTATAATGTTATTTAACTTCAGAAAATACATAGTGTAATAAAAATAGACATGCTCCTATAAAACTTGGGTGACGTCATCAAAATAGGACAGGGAAAAGGTACCACAATTGTTGACTTGGATAGAAAAAAAAATTGTTGAGCAGATCTTTGGCTGGAAATATAAATAAATGCATTCAATCCTATTGACATGTCATGTTATTTGGACATATAGAAATAAAAGTCTGATTATATGTAAAGGAATTATATTTCTAAAGTAATACAATGATGTAAGAACAGCCAAAAGCTGATAGGAGATCATGCTATGAATCATCTCACATGCAATCTAAAAAGAAGTAAGAGTAGGTCTCAAAGAATGACAGTTTATACTATAATCATAATTAGCACTTAATGGAGAAAAAAAAATCAAACTCAAATTCCATGCATCATACCATGAAAACCAAAACGATAAATCAAAATAACTCCTGCCTAATCTCAGCTACTAATATAATATCATTAAACCGCAAACGCACATTCATTTGTTAAGCAGACACAGAAGTTTCTCTCATTGATTCCGATTCTTTGAATTTATGATATCTTTGAATTAAATGATAATCCAGAAAATGAAAAGAAAAATATAAATTTGGGTTGGAATTTTCTACTACAAGGGTAACAGTAAGACAATAATTTTGGGGAATTCAATAACTTTATCATGCACTCCATGATGAAAGGGGTGATTTCTTGGCATGAATGATCTAATGTGTGAAACTTCTACTTTGAACAGACAAAGCAATTTATGATGAACATGGACACAGATGGATTTACCCGCACACATCCAGAAAGCTGGGTCCATAACCAACGCAGGTACGAGCATCTCTGCTGTCAGGGGGTGGAAGAGCAGGATGAAGTGAAAAATGATGATGCGCTTGACATGATCACAAGCATGATAACAATGAAAATGGTGATGATGATGATGATGATGATGATGATGATAATGATTTTGATGATGGGATGATAACGATGATGATGACAGTGATGATGTGATGATAACGATGATGATGATGATGATGACAATGATGATGTGATGATAACAATGATGATGTGATGACAACGATGATGATGACAATGATGATTTGATGATAACGATGATGATGATGATGATCATGATCATCATCATCATCATGATTGTGATGATGATGGTAATGGTGATGATGAGATGATGATGCTAATAATAATGATGATGATAATAGTGATGATGAGGTTGGTGACAATGATGATGACGACGATGATGATGATGATGATGATGATGATGATGAATCTGATGATGATGATGATGATGATGATGATGATGATGATGATGAGGATGATGATGATGATGATGATGATGATGATGATGATAATGATGATAATAGTGGTGACAATGGTAGTGATAATGTAGATAAAGATGATAATGATCATGCTGTTCTGTTAACTATGCAATGGAAGTACAAAAATACAATACAAAAACAAAGACAAGCTGTAAATGTGGTCCTAGTTAAGTAATACTGTCCTGAAACTGGGCAAAAACTTCAATTCAAAATAAAAATCTGGTAAATCATCTCAAATCCAGTAAGGATTTAAAGACTATTGTAAGGCTACTGTAAAATAACATAATACACTCCGCAATGAAGTGATGGATCACTATTAAATGTTAATAAATCGTTACATAAGGTTTTGTATTTCTGGAAATATCCAAGATGCAAATGTCTTGCATATTATCGAACACACTGAAACTATATTCACACATGAGTGATTTTCTTTTTTTTGTTCGATGTATCTCACTCCACTACGTATCTTGAAGAATTGACAGAATTACGAAGTGATCCCAAACTTTCTCTGAAGTGTGTATATTTCTGATAACTTTCTATGGATAATAATCATAATGAAAAACATGGCAAAAGTAAAGTAGATAAATAGAAATCAAAAGAAAAAGATGTAACAGTATGCTGATAAGGATAAATGAGAAGGGTATGAATATAAGGTAAATATATTTTCTACTGAATCTTGGGAGAGTTCACTCATACACTATCTTGTAAATACATGATCTATATTCAAGGAAAATTTGACTCTCTCACAAAATTTAGCCCTTGAATGTTGGTTTTGTTCACTTCCTTAATTAGTTCTGGGTGGGAGGTTATCAATAAGGGGACCTATAGTGCACATGCAATTACATTTGACAAAGCTACATATTTACAGGTATAAAATGCAACAACGAACAACACAACATAACTAAGATTATTTTTCACAAACTAATCAATGATTATGTCTTGAACTTTACCACTAACATGCAGCATTCTTGGAATACTATATCATCAACATAAATTCCATTGTAATATTCTGATGTGCATAGGAATCATGCAAATTTCAACACCTGCCATTTCAAGAGCCAATTTTTCAATCCCACTTCATATTTAGATTGAAGAAAAAATAATTGGAGACAAAGTACATATATAAATATATACATTATACTTTCAAAGTCATGCAAGCATAGAGATAATTTATATTGCTAGTGTTTCAACACAATGACAGTCATAGAGAAAATGATCATAGACAAACTGAAAATTTCCCTTACAACCGTTGATTCATGAAAACAGTAACTAAATATGCTATGTGCGAAAAGATGAAAGATTAAATTTGCTGACAGGAATTCTGCAACATTCTTGATTTTCCATGCAGGCCAGGCGCTGCAGAGAGAAAGAGAGAGAGCCAGCCCATGCTTTTGCTGCTTTAACCTTTTCACTGCTAAATACTGTCCACTACAATGACTACTGTGCAAAGAGATGAGGCTTGAGAGCCAAAGTGTTAATCAGGGTAGAGATTGTGAAGTTGAAGGGATGGTGTCTGAGTGTGTCCTGCCTGCATCCTTGGCATGCAAATCCTAAAAATGGCAATGTCGCCAGGTTGAGAGCAGGCTCTTCAGTTCCTAAGTATTAAGGGAGCTCAAATTCTTTTTCAACTGTGCCTGTAAAAGGTTAGATTGCAGCTGTTATTACAGACTACTTGGGAAAGGGTATGTTCATATCTAAATTAGATCTGAAAGTTGTGTTGATGAAGAGAATGACACTTAGGTGGGTGGATGAATGCATAATAATTCAAGTTTGCATTCCCTCAAGTGTATAGTATCACTCCAAAACTCATTTAGTATAAGGATTTTGTTATGGGGCATGTTTCCTAAAATATACAATATTCCCGAAATATTCTGAGAGGTTGTGAGAAGAATAGCCAAATGTAGAAACACCTATGAACCATTTATTTCACTTAGTAAGTCTAATTTAGATCAACCAATCACTTGAATACCCATCCTAAATCAAGTAAATCACGGCAACATGGGTAGCATTGGTGTTGTCAGAGGATCTGCATACTTACAGCTTCATCGATAGCATCAGGGTCCTCTATATGACTGTAGGTGGTTGGCTGGGTCCCTTCCGTCTGCACATCCTTGTTATCATCCATCCCATCTACCGGTATCTGTGTGTCAGCCTGTGGTATTGCCATCACAGAGCCCCCATTACAGGAGATGTATGAGGTGCGACGGCTGTCGTTGTTATCGCTGTCAGGGAGGTAGCCATTGCGAGAGCCATCGTGGAGAGAACTTCTGTAGAAAAAAACAGGAGATAGTTCTCAATATACCTATCCTTTAACTCTCAGTTGTATTGCCTATGGTATTGATTCAAATAACAACAATCGCCCTGCAAGTTATAATGAATCTAATAAATTGTTTAGGCAGGGTGTAAGACAGCAAATTATAAAATTGCAATAGATATATTGATGGAAAACTGTAGGTTATCAGAATTCATTAGTCAAAAAGGTCTTGTTGTGCGTTCTTCTTTCTCATTTTCTGATTTTTAATCATGTCATATGAGAAAAGATTATAGACTTCTGCACTACATTAGCAGATCTGCCAACTCGTACAGGGCCCCTTGGAAGATCAATTTCATTATTGAAAGGGCTACCCTGTATAAAGAAGACCTAATAAAATAAATAAATAAAATAAACTCTGAAACCAAAAGAATGAAAACAAATGACAAACAACGGGTTCAAACAGTGACATTTCAGACAGGTTTTCTAGAGGAATGAGCAGTAGAAATGGCCCATTCTATATACTTGTAAACCAAGACAGGCCCTTTATAAAAAAAGAGTTGGTAGATAGGTCCCTGTAGAAAGAGGAGTTTGCACATAATTCCTGCAAGAAGGCTAAATACTAACCTGCTAACACTGACAGATGAATGGCTATCATTATCCTGCCCAATCTCATCTCCTAACTGGTAAGGGGTGAGGAAGTTACTCCCTTGTTTCTGGTCCTGAGGTGATTGACTCCTCACACTACCTCCCACGCTGCCCCCCTTAGGCTGGCTAGTGATGCTGTTTGCACTCGGGCTTCGGGGAAGGCGGGGTGACCCTCGGATGTTCACAGATGACTAGTTCAAGAGAAATGATAATAGAAGTTGGCAGTTGAACTGAAATTCTTTTTCTTTCTTTTGTATAGAAATAATTGATACAAAGAAGTTAGCAAATATTAAGGTTAGAATGAAATATTTCTAGGTGCCTCTATGGACAGAGCTTGTGACAACAGCTTTAATTGATAAAAAGCCTTGACAGAAAAGTGTGGAGATAAAATTTGCAGCAAATAATCACATGCAATAAATCAAGAAGTGTACACTGAGAGAATTTGTGAAAAGTTCTTGCTAGATCNACATAAACAAATTCATCAAATATAATCAAATGCTAATAATAAACATGAAAGGTATAATGTACAAGAGTAAATTGACATCAATGATTTCACTAACTGTGATAACACCACAATAGAAATATCCAACTAGTTCCGTGATGATAGATAGAATTTATTCAATATTGTCTCCAACGGCCCACAAAGGGGTGCACACGCATTACTGCTGTGTTAAGCTACCCGGAGGCTATGAATAAAAATTCATAGGCTGTACCAGGTGGGACTCGAACCCACAACCTCTGGATGACTAGACCAGTGTCATAACCACTAGACCACCGGAGCGCCCTAGCGATAAGGTTCTATGTGAATCCAATGTGTTTGAAATATTGTGATTAATTCCGCTGGGTGACGTAATGATAGATAGAATTTATTCAATATTGTCTCTAACGGCCCACAATATTTAGAAAAGACACTTAAAACACTTTATTACAGTGGATCAACATAAAATCAACATGTATGTTCAGACTATGATTCATTATGCAATTTAGATACTTCAAAATTTATTCATCTCAATTAAGTAATGAATTCACTTACTTCAAATAATATACATTCAAACCTGTCTTAGCGGCCACCTGTCCATAGTGACTACCTGTCTACATTGGCCACTTTATTTGATTACTTGAAGATGAAAATTGTGTTACAAAACCTGTCTACCGTGGTGACTTTTTCTGTTACCCTTATATTGGGTGACCACTAGAGACAGGTTTGACTGTATTTTAGTACTATAAACAAGCATAACATACACAATTTGTTGAACAAAAAATATTTATTTACCCATCTTTGAAGTATCGTCTAAGGCCCAGAGCTAACATCTTTAGCAAGGCCTCCAGAATGAATACAGCAGTGAAAATATAATTCAAGTACGTCATGACTTCTATCATTACCTGCAGAGTAAAGAACAATATATAACAATTTCAGGAATTATTTATGTTTGAAGCAATATATATGGGACCTATTTAAAATAATTGACGTAGACTAACATGATACTAATGTAGCATGTAGATAAAGATTTACCATTCTACAGAATTGTCCTGTATCAAATAGATTTGCTAATTCAAATATATGCCCCATAACACCTTAAAACTTATTCAGAGAAGCTCCACAAAAAAAAAGTATCCATTGACACTAACTAGAATTAGAATGCTTCATCATATTTCCTAGAATATGACTCCAGAATATAACTTCATGAATGAGCTTTATTTCATCAAAATGTGTCAAACTAGTGGAAAGTTATGACTCTTCTTGTCAAGCAACGTCAAATCAGAGGCACTATGGTATGTTTTGTGTTACACAAACTGAAGTCTGTATGGACAAGAAAAAAATGCCAAATTTTGATCCGACACTGCTCCACAAAAAAAGTCATAATCATTGGCCGGCTCAGTGGATTTTGATGGATTAAACTTCATCCGTCTCGTGAATATATACTCTTTAGGAATGTGAATTTCAAAATATCCTGAATATGGCCAATTTTCAAGGGGCACTTTTATTGGAACACTCTGTACCTACAAATAAAGAGATACTGACCTGAGGCATCATATAGAACTCTAGAGCCATGGTTATAACATTGAGGAATATGATAGCTGCTACGACCAAGTCAAAGTACTTGCTCATCACAATATCATGGATATACATCCTCGTCTTGGAGTAGTTGATTTAGTAAGGCTGCTCTAGTGATCCTTTGGGAGAAGAATAAGATGAGATATGGATGTTACTGGTCTGTTAATATGGCAACGTTTTTCATATTCAGTAAATGTTTTTAATGAGAATTTTCTGAATGATTCGACCATACTCTTAAACTGATATATATTAATCTTTTCTATAATCATTGATGCCCTACAATTAGACAAGAAGATGCTACTGTCAGGCATGAGACCTCAATGGAATGAAATGATAATTATTCAGTTTATTGATAAAGTTTAGGAACAGGGTTGGTTCATACATTTCGTATGACTTCCATACAAAAAAAGTAATTAAGAGAAATTATGAAATACCCCTAGGTTAAGTATTGATTTAATATAAAGGGATAATGCTGACTGCAAGAGACAGAAAAGGAAGGGGCTGGGGAGAAGAGGAAGAGACAGGATGATGACAGTTGGAAGGAAGAGAGGGAGAGGGGGGGGGGGTAAAAGAATAGATGAAAGGGGAGAAAAGTATAACATAATAGAGGAGAAGAAAACAATAAGAGAAAATAAGAGAAAGTACTACCTCTCAATCTAGTATATTAATCCTTATTCTGGTTACTTTAAATCTTATTCAATCTTTTATTATACTTTTTAACTGATGATAAGATAACAAAATTCATATTTAGAATACGCAACATTGTGCAATATATAGTATGGAGTGCTAATTAATTCCCTTAAGTGAAGTGACAATGCATTTAATGTACATCAAAATATGGAAAATTACATAAATAGTTTCAAATTTAATGCACATGGCAATTTCTGCAAGATGCATTCATTACATTCCCAATATAGAATGAGTGTGTTTTCTTGTTGTCAATATTCCTTGAACAGCATGCAGGACTATAAACCAGTAAGACAATACCTATCTGCCATCCAATAAAAACACTTTTTGAGCATAATATTATTACCAAACCAAGTCATATGTAAAAGGGAGAGAGTCATGTCCTAGTATCACTACCATTTAAGATGGTAAAATATGAAATCAAAATTAAATGCAAGAATACTTCTTTCCTTTGAAAACGACTTATTTGTCTTCTTTTTCTAAGAAGTATGGTGTCAGCAGTGGGATATTTTCAGATTATTGGAAAAGTCTCAAAAAGGGGTGAAATAAAGTGATTAAACTTTGCTAAAATTTAATCAAATCATGGAATCTATAAAGGACATTCTAATTACAGTGGTCCATTGTATGACAATATATATATCTTGGTAATGAGTGAAAAGAATAAATAACAAATCTTGATAATCTTATTTGTACATGAATTGATAAAATATAGCAATGTTACATGCCTGATGTTTATGAACATGATGATATTACTGTATATTGAAGCAGTTTGATGCTTTTTAGTAGTGTAATGATTACTTATTATGAATGAAAATGAACTCATTAAAAATTCACCTTGCTTGGGTTGAAGGTGTGTTGAGTAAATGGCTGAATTATGACAATTCAAAATAAATTACATAAAATTCACTATTATGATCTATAATTTACTACTGCTAATTCTCTCTATAAATCTAATCGTCTTCACACCAAACTAGATCTCTGAACTTCATTCATATTTTGGCATTTTGCTAATAACATCAATAGCAAAATACAATTACACTTTTACGTTCAACCTAAAAAAAAATTACCATGAGCACCCAAGTAACCTGTAATTGACCAAAGAACCAAATAATCAATCATTATTGCAACCAACACAGCCCCAGCGCCATCACCAACCACCCCCACCTTGAAATGATAAAGAAAATTGTGGAAAAATATTTCCACACTGAAATTTAAAAAAAAATAATAAATGTTGAGTGTTTGTTTAAACTCATGAATGATCCAGTTATTGACTAAGCATTTAACTCAGAGATATTCACATGAACTGTCAGCCTAAGAACCCTACATGACCCATGAACCTAGTATGACTTTAAAATGTAAATGCAATGAGTGCGATGTTCCCCTCCACCAACTGGTCACCTGACATCTATAATGAAAAAGTGATAATTTATCAATAATGGTAATGAGAGATGCCACAATGCCATTATTTAATTTCTTGCAAGTGGACTTTCGCTTATAACTTTGTACATAAGCATCTCCCAAAAGTTTCTGGAAATCTATGAATATCCTGAAGGATATATCTATCTATGATAGAAATGAGAGCTAGATGAAACTTGATTTCTGCATGTGGATGGGAGTATAGTATTATCCATGTTGCCGATGAGAATGATCCGCAAAATGTGGTTAATTCTCGATGTGTACGAACCAATCAGGCAATTAGCCCTCTCTTCGGGGGTCAGTTTCGCTAGCTCAGTGGGATCCACGTAAATGGTAACCCCAGCATCAGCGGCTGCCTTACTTTGCCTAGCTTTCTGGAGCTTTTGCTGTCGTTTCACGATCCGCTGCTCCAGTTCCTCTGCCGCCTGCTCCTCACGACACTTGTGGAAGTTCTCAACGACAACGCCAACGAACATGTTGAGGACAAAGAAACCAACGATGAGGAGGAATGAGATGAAGTAGAGGATGAGCCACTCGTTATGATCCCTCTGAGGCTGCAAGGAAAATGAGAAGGAAAAGTTGAATTTCATTTTTAAGAAACATTTACCAAATCTTATCATGTGCACCCCCAAGAAGAAAGGCAATTTTAGATTATTTCCAAAAACTATTTAGCCAAAATTTGTGAAGTACACTATAAAGCACTATAAACCTGTACAACTGTAAACTTATTACAATTGACAAGGGAGGAGCAGAAATATTGTTTAAACCAGTGAAAAAGAGACTGGAATTAGGTTGCTCAACAACAATAAGCATAAGATATGAGGATGATAACCTTTGTGACCTTTTGTATAGCACCAGTCTCTTGCCTCAGCTGGGCACTCGGGGCACTTAATTACTTAAAATAATTTCTCACATATTTCAATGTCCTAATCAGTGCTATGATTAATCATTCAGTCCAAGAACTCTCAGTAGTGATACAGCTTTGTTATTCTTGTAATAACAAAGGCTAACTGTTTCTGACAATGTTCAATAATGAGTATTCATAATTTTATATATTGAATGGGAATTCTTACCTGTTGATCAACTCCTACTGCATCAATCCCATTGTACATGATGTCAACCCAGCCATCCTTGGATGCCAAGACGAACAGAGCTACCAAAGCCTGAATTAAAACAGCGGTTAAAAAATGGTTGATTATATTGATCAGTATAAATCAATAGTTTTTCAATTCCGTTGTACATTATATCAACCCTAGTATTTTTGGATGCTAACATAAACAGAGCTACCAACGCCTGAGTAAACACAATAGTTAGAATACATTGTTAATTCTTGATCAGAATGAATCAAAAATTTGATTAATAACATGAAGTCATGCCTGCCATCTTTATTAGATGCTAACAAAAGCAGAGCTATCAAAGCCTGAATAAAAATAGTTGTTCAAAGTATTGTTAATTTTTGATCAGCATGAATCAAATGTTCATTGATTCCATTGTACATGATATCAACCCAACCATCATTAGAAGCCCCCCCCCCCAAAAAAAAAGAGCTACTGATGCCTGAGTAAAGATGATTTTATTTCCTAAATCAATACTTTGAAGGTATTCATGTATGATAATTTTCAAACAAGTAATGTACATAAAATATAAATTTTCCAACACATATTGATATTTGGATAATAGTATTTTTTCTGTTTGAGTTGTTCTCCTATATCCAGTTCTTTCCTTTTATTGCTTTTCTTTTAATTTGTATTCATGTAATTTACCCTGACAAAAATTTCATGCAATCGTCTCATTTGAACATTCATTTCATGTTTTACTAATGTAAGCAATAAAAAGTAACATGACAAAGTAAAACAATCAAAGGAGGCGGGTACCCTGAAATCATAGCTTGAGTTGGGATCAGCTTAACAAGGAATAGTAGAGAAAAATAATAGATACACATCAGAATTTTGAAGAGAACAAAAACAATTTTGAATAATTATTCCTAAAATTACTTTTGACATATCCCTTCGTGATACAATTATGATTTTTTTTTTTATATTGATTTGGTCATTGATTTTACCAGTACTATTTTTTAATGCCTGCTCTGAAGTTTTTTCTTTGACATGCCCCTTCCTGGAATAATTATCCTGTTTTCTTTATTCATTGCATTGATTTTGATATTGCCTTTTGCAAGTTGCTGGTCATGTACAATGCTATGTGAATATAATGAATGAAGAGGGTTAATTTTACCTGTGCTAGGTTGTCAAAGTTGTATTGTTGATTGATCCATTCATTATCAGGGTCTGATTCGCACTGAGTCCTGTTCTTGATCTGACGCACATCAGGACCAGAACAGTAGTAGAACTGACCTTTGAACAGCTGGAAAGGAGAGCAGGTAGAAACAGTTAGCAATAGAGGGGATGAAATGACATCAAGACAGTGAGAAGAAACCAACAATAAATTCACAAAATCTGAGAATGAAATTCAGAAAAGATTCCTCAATTGTTTTTCATCACATTTCTGTTCATAATTACAGCAAAATGATTTACAAATATATTTTTACAATACAAGGCAGTTAAGACATGAAAATTGAAATGCAATACTGTTTACCAATCAGGTGTGAACCGTCCTTTTCTCGAGACAAAGGATGTCACAGTGACGCAATTGAGAATAAAAGTTGTTTGCTATTATTCTCTGTCATGAACCAATGAAATCTCTTGTTATTAAATCCTGGGTGCACAAGTATTACCAAATAAAGACCACTGTAAAGACTATCACCTGCCATTATTTCTTGATCAGTAAATTATTTCAGATTAAGGTTTTGACAAAAATCAAGCCTAGATAATAATGATATGAACTGGTCCATCCCAGGTCGGTCAAAAAAAAATTGTGAACAGAGTATCTATAGCCTTTAACCCTTTACCTGGATGCCAAGGATCCCAAAGATGATGAAGAACGTGCAGCAGATGATGACAATGTTCCCAATAGGCCTAAGAGATGAGAGCAGCGTCTGCACCACCAGCTTCAGACCAGGGGCACGACTGATGACCCTGAGAGGACGCAACGTCCTCAGGAGCCTGAAGACACGCAGGATGGAGAAGATCTCTGGACTGCTTGACGACACCAGGGTGATGAGGAGGTCGATCCAGGATACGATGACCAGGCTGCCATCCATCACGTTCCAACCGCTTTGTAGGTAGGCATGGGTGCCAAATAGGAAACCTTTGGCAAGCACCTTGACTAGCATCTCAAGGGTGAAGATGCCCATGAAGATGAAGTTGGAGATGGTTAGAAACTTCCTCTCCTGGAGAAGGTAGAGAGGATATATATAAAAGATAAGTCTAGTCAACTAATAAAAAGGGGTCATATACTTTTCATCGGTCCCCTTTTCTTCTGATTTTCCTTTTAAAAAAGGACCCACATCCTCAGACCCCCCTGGATACATATCTGTACAACAATATTGGGTCCCTATCACTTTCGGTCATGTAAAGTATCGCAAGAATGTGCAGTGTAATGATTGCATAATATGCATTCTGGTAAAAGCGGTCAAGCCAATCATAGAATGCTATTCAAAATTTGTAATCGATTTCAATTTTTTTCTTCTTCCTCTTTTAGATTTCATGCAGAATCAAGATGCAAATATTTCTAAGTTACCCTTCAAAACATTTGTGCCAGAACAGTATAATCACAGAAAACTGGTGTCCAAAAATCTATTGTGTGATGACAATAGCTACACATCCAAAGCTTGGTGTTACAAGAATATTCCAGGTCCCAAACCTACAAACAATCTTAAAACTATATCATCTACATAATGGTACAAAAGGGACAAACTTACAATACTATCTGGTTCAATGGCAGGTCTCTCCATTGCCAATGTGATGCAGTTGAGGAAGATGATGAGGAGGATGACATAATCAAACCACTTCTGAGCTATCAGGTGCTGCAGTTTTCTCCTAGCCCTATGAATGAGATAAAAATGATTGAATTTGTTTATTTTGTTCAAAATTAAATATCAATAACGATACACAACATTAATTGGATCACTGAGAAAATGGCCATTTTGATGAAAGAAGGTGTCCATTCCCATGTATGGTAAATAAATAAATTTTAGAAAATAAGATAGGAAAACATGTCAGCACCAAATTACTAATAGAATAGCAAGAATACCAGAATGCCATAACTTATATTTGATCCCATTTCTAATTCTTTGTGACTCCTTTCCCTTCCTTTTAATTATGTCTTCCCTTTTCCCTTTTTGGTATCATCTTCATTCAAGACAAATACCTTATCATATCTTAATGGTAGTTTTCATCCTAGCCTAGGATAACGCAGTATGTCATTTAGCCCAGGGTTTCTGAAAAGCTGTTTAAATCTAGCAATTTAAATAAAAACCCAAATCTGCACATTATTAATCCAAATAGAGTATTGGGGTGTTGTTCCAAAGTTGCAAGTTGGAGTTGATTGGCAAACACCGATCAAAACCATGGTTTCATACGCATCTTGTCAAAGGCGCAGACAGAGCGCATATAAAAATACACTAATCAATTTGCAATTGATCACAAGTTTGTAGCAACACCCCATACTGTAAGCATATCTTTATCTTACTTGTTCCTTGGTGAGAGTATATAAAGCGAGTATTCCTCTCTGGTCTTGAAGCATCCTTTAGGCTCGGGACAGCACTTCAGGCAGTCACAGTCCTGGAACAATGCAACAAAGGGAGTATACAAAATCAAATCTACACATCAAGATAGGGTTACATATGATATCAATGGTAATTATAAAAAGAAGTGGATGAAAATCAAAACGGTAAATACACTCAAGCTTAAATTCTAATTTCATTATAAAACATTCCTTTGGAAACAAGCACTTAAGAGTTTACAAAGAACATTGAAATTTCAGCTTGACATAAACAACATAAGATAAAAGTACATAGAAAGATTACAGTTAGAGATATGCAGGACATTGTCCCAATTATATAGATATTGTGAGCAATAACATGCATATAATTGTAAAGCATATTACTTAAATAATTTAATATCTTGCAACGACTATGAGGATAATGATACAAAAATTTATTAAAACCAACATACACCCATTTATAATAATTTGCATCATATGTTATGTTATGGTTATTTGTTTTAGTATATTCTTTTCCACTGCATTACCTCTCCTCTCTCATATTTAAACATACCTATTAAAGAAATTGTTATAAAGATGGGGAAAATACATTTCCAAATGTGCTGTGATATATTTAAATATTAAAAGAATTGTTGGGGCAAACATGATTTTATCCCCGATTAATGACCATTAGATTTACACCTCAACGAACGCCATTTTCACTGGGATGGGATTAGACCATTACTCATACTATTCTATCCTTACAAATATATATCTGATGTATACATTAACATCAATCTAAGAACCAGAAAACACTTAAAGACAAACCATTGTAATAAGATTTTATCAGAAACACAGAGGAAAATATGAAGCACTTTGTGGAAATTACTGTACGATTATAGATGAAATAAGATCATTATATGATGAATACCCATAGTACAATAATAAAATAACAGAAAGAGAAAAAATTAGATTAGTGACATTGGCAAGTGATATAATAATCTGCATTGTGAAAAATAAATGAAAATGGTTAGAAAAGTGACTGGAATAATGGAAAAGTGTTTGGCAGTTAACAAAAAAAAAACACAATTAAAGAAAGATTTCCATGTACATCATTATATGATAGGTACCAATTATACAATGAGATGTGCTAAATACAACATAAAACAGGAGAAAATATACAATTTAAACAAGTACAAATGCTGATAGCAGTTGAATATGTCTATAAACATATATGGATTACCAACCAATGCTATGGGTTGTAAACATGGAGAATATGTTAATTTATGTTTAACCTGATCATCTGTTATGTGTCAAATGAATTTGAAATGTGAATCATTAAAAGGCTGGAATAAGTACTTTCTTATGAGAGAAACCATGACCACAATAACCATTATGCTATCTCTAAAAATAGAATGTTTTATTCAGCTGTTTGGTGATTTACACTAATTGCTATCCTCATATATATCCCAGGTGGTTCACATTTCTGTATGATATTAATATATATAGACTGGGATTGGCTGATGTACTAACCTTACAAACCAGGGGAAAAATAATCATAATAATGAACATACGCGGATCCAGCAACACCGAGTACAAAACAATTAGGGGCCGCCTTTTGTGCTCACACAATTCCGGCCCCCTAAATCTTTTGTATTTGTCGAGGCTAGATCTGCCCATGATAAATGATAAATTTTCATTATCTGGGGAAACAACTTTGGTTTATAAACTGTTGTATTTGAGTGATCAAAAAGTCATAGGAGTTAACAACATAAAATCAACTCAGACGTCAACAAAATACCACTCTTCTTAAAAATCCCCTTGCATGCTGAATTAAATATTTCCCCTTATTATTTTTCAGAGAGCAACAAGACTAAAAACAACATTTAAGACCTTCATTGATAATCTGGCATACAAGACTCAGACTCTTCAATATAACTATTACAGTGACCTCTTTGATATCGTTGCAATGCAGAGATATATAATGCAAGGATATACTTGCAATGTTGTCCTGATTTCATGGTCATACGTTTGCATGCCAGTTCATAAAAACCTAAAAAATGCGTATTTAGATGCATATTATGTCCCAGTATACTTGCCAGAAACAAAAAATGGGTGAATTTGACACTACTTTTTTGTCCTAGTATACCTTATAGCCATCAGGAGGGGGTGTATAAAATCTGAGGCCACCTGCAGTACAAATTGTGGCAACAAACATGTTCCCACATGTTGCTAAGTTGCTATTGAGAAGTTTCTATAATCTTACCCATATATTTAAAAGATTTGAGAATAAACATAAATATGAATGAAGTGATAATGAATGATATTAAGAATATATGCGCGACAGGTACCACATTGTTGTTAGCTGCATATTGAAAGCAGGGAGATGCATATTTAGAATAGCATCTCCCTGGTGCATCTATTCACCTGTACTATTTAAAAGAAATTACGTATCTGAGATGGTAGCTCTAAACTAATGACAATGAAGCCCTTGAGAAGGACATGCAAAATGAATAATGCATTGCATGACAATGATAATATTAACTTGGAGCATAATGTTGCGAAGGAATAGATATATGACCATGCAGATTACATGACTGCTGAGAGCTCTATTCTATTAGGCACTCATACAGGGTATAGATCCTGTAATCTGTATGTAACTCATGCTCTGCGAGCACATAACTCACCCATCAAGCGGTTGCCAATTTGCAGAAGGCAGATGAACAGATCGGGGAACATTTGATGCAGGAGCGTTCAATAACAAGCAGGGTTTTTAACATGCCAAATGCATGAAATTATAAGTTTGGGAACAGGGGTAAAAATAATGAAAATAAAGGAAAATCATTTAGATGATTTGGAGAATAAAATAACTCTTCTAAAGCAAAGCATGAATATTCATGAAACTTAGAAAGCAATTTT
>BQKZ01009933.1:0-10249 GCA_036244855.1 Temnopleurus reevesii | reverse complement strand
GGAAGGCGGGGTGACCCTCGGATGTTCACAGATGACTAGTTCAAGAGAAATGAGAATAGAAGTTGGCAGTTGAACTGAAATTCTTTTTCTTTCTTTTGTATAGAAATAATTGATACAAAGAAGTTAGCAAATATTAAGGTTAGAATGAAATATTTCTAGGTGCCTCTATGGACAGAGCTTGTGACAACAGCTTTAATTGATAAAAAGCCTTGACAGAAAAGTGTGGAGATAAAATTTGCAGCAAATAATCACATGCAATAAATCAAGAAGTGTACACTGAGAGAATTTGTGAAAAGTTCTTGCTAGATCCGTTTCAGATCTCTAATCAAATCTATTCATTAAATTGTCAATCTCGTCGGTAGCGATCCCACCGCTGCCACCACAACATTGAAATGGGAAATAAACAGACAAATTAAAACAACTTTATGGCAGACAACTGGGATAATTGCGGCATTGATTCCATCACAAAGAGTTACAATAATCAACATAAAAAATAACAAATTTTGTGCACTCACCAATGACTGCGAGTCTGAATCCCATGACCGTGTGTCGTGATCAACGAAGCTACCCCTGAAGGCTCTCTGCATATCAACGTTAGGTGAACCCTGGGGAGTAGCAGCGGTGTGGGTAATGATTGGAGGACTCAATGGATTGTTGCCACCTTCAGTACAGGGCGCTGTTATTGCTAGTTTGCCGGCTGTTGGGAGAAAAAGAGAGATGTCAATGCTTTGCAATTCCGATTTCCGTAAAACAAGATATGTCCCTAACATTTGTCAATTTCATGATGATTCAACAACCTGAAGTAATGCTCATTTTCTACAGCAAGAAGTTGATTGTGCTGCACTCAACTCACGTGAAAATGGGTACGTGGCAGGAATTCATTCCTTGGAATGCTTGAGCGTTTGAGTGGCTTGCTCGGCAGTTATAGCCAGTGTAATGATATGATACCCAGTATCAATCGCAGTAGAGTATAGTGATTGAGCTATATAGATGGGCTTATTATTATTGATTGGTGATTCTACAAATTATTAAATATTCATGCATCTTTGCTAACCCTGAAATGCTCATACATACATTGAGGGAAATACTATCAACTCATCAGTAAACGCCTAACAAAGGTGACAAAATATAATATTACCATTATCTTTATCGGAAGAGACTGATAGGACATCATCTTTGATTTCATCCATGTTCTTCTCCTCTTTCTCATTTTCCTCATTCTCTTCTTCCTCATCCTCACTCTTGTCAAGATTAGCCTCCTTCTGCTCAATGTCAGGCTACAGTAGGAGAAAGGGGAGAAAATAATGAGCATTGAAACAATCTCCTATTTATACCATATAGTCCAAAGGGAACTATAAACATTTCATTTGACATAATCTCACTTCATTCTTTTATAAAAGTATAAGCAAGGTAGCTTGAACATAACAAGAATTTCGTCCAATAATATCTTGACCAGTATAAAATATTGATCATTTTATTTTATTACCAATATCACATGCACATTTTTGATGCGTTCAGTGAAAAAAGGTGTTTCTAAAATCTGCTACATTAGCAACCAAGGTAATTTCAACTCAGGAATACCAGATTAAAAAATTCCAGGAGAATCATTGGTGTACTTCATAAACAAAACAAAAAGAATTATGGCAAGGTTGCCTGATGAAATTAACCCAACTATGTAATAGAATATTCCATCTGGGATGAACATCTTATATAAATTTGCTACATATATTTGGGATACATCCATTTACCCCATATATAGCACTCCAATTCAAAATCAGAGCATGACAGTACAAAATAATCAGGGCATCAATGGACATGCAATTTATTTCTGGATGGCCAGATAATGAAAATCATGCAACGAACAAATGACACATCTCCAGTAGGTTTGGCACCACTAATCAAATCTGTAACCCAGATATATTAACCAAGGTGTGGAAACAAAACAGAGGATAGAGAGAGAAGATGTGGCGAGAGAGAGAATGAGAGAGAAAGGAAGAAATGGAGAGAGAGAAAAAAAGATTTAAAAAAAGAAAGAGAGAGAAAGAAATGGGAATGATTAGGAGATGCGAGAAGGTAAACCAAGAGAAAGAGTTAGAGGAGAGTTTTAAATAGACATAAGAGTGTTGCAAGAAAGTCAGGATCAATTTCAAGTTGTAGTTGATAGGCATGCGCCACTTAAATTCAGTGTTCCATGCATGTTTTAATAGCGGTGCGACAATGTGTGAATGAAAATGTGCACTTTAAGCTGCAACTAGATTTGCAATCAATGGTACCTTTCTTGCAACACCTCATTGTCTGCACAATTCACTACTGAACATGACATTAGCCCAATTACAAAGTAAGTCTAACAGGAAAAAAAAAACAATTTCACTACATTCAGACAGGCTCTATTACGTTGCCAATTAATTGAAATAGCTTATACAGAGCATGACAAAAATCATTATTGTACCAAAAATAGTTAGATTTCACGTGACAAATATTCTAATGCATTTCAGAACAAGTCATTACCTAGAGCAATTGAAGCGCAGCCAAACACACTTCAATTGTATAATAATGTAGGTATAATTACACTGTAGGTATTAGTTTTATATATATGACATCTACTCTTGCTCAAATGTTGAGGTTGAAATGCCTTGTGTTATTATTTGGGATTTGAATATTAATTTGTGTATTTGAGTTTAAACTATGATTTTTCTAAACTTTGAGTGTCTTTCTTTCTCGTCTCTAATTGAACTCTTCCTTATATTAATTACATACTTACATAATAAAACTGGTTAAGTTTTTTCACGTTATGATTTTCTATTCATGTCTATTCCTTCTAATATGGTGAGGTAATTTCTACCCTATAATTTCATTATGTACATGTATGTTATTTTTGTTGCACTTTTAATGTGTTTTTAAGCCGAATAAAGAAATTTAGAATTTAATGAATTAATTTAATTTAATTTAATTAAACAAACATAATCAGGATAAGGTAACATGAAAAAGTAGCACTAAGGAGGTGAGTACCCTAGCATATATTCACAAAGCTGTACTTATCCATTAGTTGTGTATTTGCATGATATTATTTAATTCTTGCCTTCCTCAAATAAACCTAGTAAAGTGCATTGATCTTGCATGTTTTAGAGACAATCATAGTATGATGATGAAACGTGAGAATGACCACAGGTGATTAAGACTGTAAGCAAACCATCAATGACAGCTCAATCAATATCATCATATGGGACTATTGATGCAAAGCTGATCATCTGCTTTAGGTATACATTTGTTTGTTTGTTCTTCCTTCTGATGGGATTTCCATATCAATATTGTTATTGATTCAACCTAGATATCCATCTATAATTTAGAGATGAGAAAATTTGTGAATCCATAGGGCCTACATTACAACCTACAGGATTATTCATGATGTTATAGATTATAGTGATTATATTGTTTATATCCAAATAGCTGGGCCACATGATAAAAGATGGAAAAGTCATTCATCTGAAACTTAAATAACAATACATTTCATGAACCTTATGTTGCACAGTTTCCAGCATCCTGGTCAATAATTTATAATGCACACTCAAGTACACTCAAGGTGCTAGGTATATCAATATTCCAAATGGATCTCAGCTCCCTGAATCAATGCACTTTTAATAACAAAATTTCCACTTTTTATAACAAATTTGAGTGTCACAATTGGTTTCCCTCATATATATTGTTCTTTTGAATAACAAAATGATACTGCATCATGTTACAAAAGTGTTACATAATTGTGTAATATGTAATTCCTCAACATCCAATGATGAGCTTACTATTTTAAAGGTAACTAGCAATTCTGTTCAATAATCTCATAATCACAAGGGAAAAATAAAATCAACATAAATGACAATAGAAAAATGCTCCCTTACAACAGCTTGGGAATGAACATAGAAATAACTGAAAGTGCAATTCAATCTATAATTAATGACTGCATAAAAGAACATGAAAATGAATGGATATATTTTGTAGATATTTTTTCAGCTTTAAATGAAGAGAAAATATCCTTGTACGGTAATAGGAAGACTATGAAAACTACATAAAAACGCAAGCAAAAGAGAGAAGATGAAGATACTAAATGCTGCAATGGTCCCAGCTGAGTACAGAAATGAATTGCTTTTATGCTTCATGTCTTACAAACATCCATTACAAATCCCCAGAGGTTACGCCATCTTAGCAATACAACCCATTTCATGAATTGACATTTGTCCAGCTGTATCTTACTCCACACATCTATTATGCATGAAAGTGAGGGCATGTTCATATTTGCCATGCCTCATCATCATAATATTCATCATAAGTGGTCATGATTAAAGTGCTTATGGTATTTGTTAAAGTCCATTTGTGCAATCAGTATTTTGATAGTTGTCATAATCATGATCACCACAATTATCATTTTCACCATCATCCTCATTAAAACCATCATTATTATTGTCATCATTATCTTCATAATCA
Source organism: Temnopleurus reevesii (assembly GCA_036244855.1). Taxonomy (NCBI): domain Eukaryota; kingdom Metazoa; phylum Echinodermata; class Echinoidea; order Temnopleuroida; family Temnopleuridae; genus Temnopleurus; species Temnopleurus reevesii. The sequence continues at coordinate 5,773 of BQKZ01009933.1, read as the reverse complement.
TCCTCATCATCTTCAATGTCGTTATCATCATCATCCTTACAAATCTCACCATCAGCACATAATTGGTAAGATGATGATGATGATGATAATGGTGGTGGTGGTGATGATGATAAAGATGATGATAGTGATGAATATGATGGCAATGGTGATGAGAATGATGTTCATGGTGATGATGATTATGGTGATGATAATAATGACATTCATGATACAGATGATAGCAGTTGTGGTCAATATTGTAATGAAGATCATCATCATAATCACCTAAACCATAAGCAGTAATTTCAATTCTTATAATTCTATGGGAGTAATTAATAATCATTTGTATGCTTTACAATGCCATAATTTAGTTTGTCTTAAAATGAATGAATCATCGGAACTTACAGACTATATTTAACTCTTACATCAATAGACAAAACAATAGCTTAATGAACCACATGGGAATGGTTGTGCAGACATGCTGAAGAGGATGTTATCGTCATACTCTCAAACCAAGAAATACAATTTCATGAATAAAGCCCCAAGACGGTATGAATAGTAGATGGGTCTGTTACCATGGTAATAACATTTAGATGCAAAGAATGTAATACAATTGAGCTTCCACTTAGGAGGAAACTCAACCGTTTCCACCCAGGCATGTTTCTATATCCTCTGAGCAAGCCTAGGCTGTAGGTGTTTATTTGTGACAAGAATGTAGGAGCGCATTGTCAAAATAGTCCTTGATACCTTCTGGGGTCAAACGTATTTCACTTAAAATTAGCAAGCATTCATTTGCTAGGTGACTTTCTCATATTTCTAGTAGTCGGTTGTGGAATGTGAATATCTTACTTACCATACAACAAAGTGAAAATAACAAAATACAATTCAACAAATTCACAAAGGCAAAATATAAAACTTGCTTGAATGGGGACTTTACAAACATTTCACCTATCACAGCATGTCAGAAAGAATTCAATGCTTGGCAAAACATAATTTGCAGTCTATAACACACTCAATATCAAAGGAATGGAAGCTTTCATGAAATATACTCACCAAAACGCATGACGTGAAACAAAGCAGAGGTTGTATTCAGCAGATGACATGGATGGGGGCGTGGCCATGACGTTCAATGGAATGGGCCAGAGTGGGGGCCAAGATGATAGCATGACAGGAGAGAATATTTTGCAAATGAGAGGAATTGATATTTTGTGATGAGAAAAATAGATGAGTGTGAAATAAAAATGTGTTAATAATCCATATACCACAAGATTGTCATTAAACAAGAGGGAAAGAGGATATTTATAGAGCTGAACACCAGGGCCCCATAACATAAAGGTTTGCGATTAATTGCTAATCTGATTGCGATTGATATCAATCGCAAGTTTATGGCAAAGCGTGTACTACAGTTTGCAATTGATCGCAAAATCAAATAGCGATTAATCGCAAACCTTTGTGTTACGGGGCCCAGATCTTGCTTCCATAAAAATGGCAATATTCCTTATTGATTGAATCCTGTGAATGTAAAAGACGAGCACCTTATGTAGCATCAGTAGTCAATTGTGAATTTGTTACGTAAACAGAACACGCAAATTTCTTTAAAAAACTAGGTTACACCCTTCATCCAATAAACACAATTTTATCCAAAAAGTACGACGAGTCAAAATAAGAAAAGAACAAAAAAGTTAATGTCTGAAAATTGTTATAAGGTCACTTCGTTCAGTGATTGGTTAAGGCATAAGTAATAAAAACAAAATATATGATTTCCGGGTGAGTCAATATACGATTTTTGGTTGTATATAGATAACAATCTTTTCATGAACTGCAATGTCAGAGCAAGAATATGCAACAAGTTAATTTGAAGCCAGGTTTTCATAGTCATGGCATTTTTTGCAGAATAGAAGCAAGAGATCTATCATGAAAAAAGATGATTAGCATAGGAGAACCACATCAAACATTTTTCAACCTAATTGATTTTCACTCAAAGTACTTCAAGAGAAACAATTCCTATGTATATCTTAAAATTTCACACTTTCTACATACTAATCATACAAATGGCAATATCGTATCAAATCATTTATGATATGCTAAAAAGATTATTCATTCGTAAGCAATGAGAATATTTGCTCGTTTTAAAAAGAGAGTTGACTGTGAGGTGTAATGAAATGACACCACACCGTGTTACACCATCAAATCCAGCAGGAAAAAAAATCCCAATTACCTGCCCCATATTTCACATCAACTTTTAGGCATACATCAACCTACAAGCCCTTATCAAGAGATAATCTCCAACCAACGCAAGTGAAATAAGAGAAATATTACAGCAAAAAACTAAACCCGCCGGTGAGATGGGTTGCCATGGTAACATACCTCTGCTGAGAATCCCTCGACGAGGATAGCAACCAGGAGATTGAATAGGACGTAGTTGCCGAACGTCATGAGAGCGATGAAATAAAGAGCGGCCCAGGGTGAGGTGCGGGACATGCCATTGTACAGGACAACGTTCCAATCTTCCTGGGTTAGAATCTGGAAAATGATAGAGAGAAAGAAGAGTTATAATCAGGATGGATGGATGGATGGATGGAAGATAAGTGTCATACAGATGAGGTATGAAAGAGTCAAACTATTTCAATCTTCCTAAACAAGTTCAATAAGTTCAATAGTTTATTTTTACTCAGCAATAAAAAATACAATGTACAGTATAACATTACAAGTGACATCAAACAGGTTCATAAAATTACAAGTGATAAGAGAATACATAATGCATGGGTAAGGCTACAGACCAGGAAGGAAAAAGATCCTTATATAAGGCTGACCTCACGAATTATTAGGATGATGGTAGAGGTAGAGATAAATGAAAAATTATTGTTATGATGGATAGATAGTAAGATGTAACATGAGTTATATACAGACAGGAATGAAGATGAAAGAGTCACTGTATCTTCCAGAATTGGAATCTGGATAAGTATAGAGGGAAGGAAAATTATAGTTAGGGTGGACAGATGGATTAGTTTGATACAAATGGGAAAGACCACCGTATCTAAAAAAAAAAAAAAAACAATTACTGCATTTAAATCTACAAGATTTGGAATCTGAGTGATGATCAAATGAAGGAAAAATAACAAACTACAATATAGGTGAGAAATATAAATTACATTTAAGAAAATAAATAGAAATGTTTCATCAAGATAGTAAAACATTTACAGTGATGACATTCTCAAATCATATCCAAAAAGATATATTTGTGGCAATTGGATGTACATGAGCCCAGTGCATAATATCAGATGTACATTGTTTTCTTGCTTTTAAAAGCAGATCTATATTCTCCACTCTCCATTCTGTTATTTCCTTTTGTGCTGTGTAAGCGCATAGGGACATGCTATGGCTAGGTGTTATGCGCTATAAAGAACTGAATATTATTATTATTATTATTATTAATTCTGGTGTCTAGGTTCTTATTTCTTCTTCAGACTATTGCGGACTGATGCTGTTTCCCAATTTTGCGATTGCCTTGAGTTGCCAATTTAGCGGGACCCTAACAACATGAACCAAGATGGGGAACATAACAGTTGTCTCACATCTACAATCGGCGATTGCTAAATCTAATCCCAACTCCCTGATCTAAGTACAATACCTATTCTACTATGTCACAAACACTCATCATACCTCGTACCCACAAATGCAGTGATAGGCCATTCTCTGTAACTGCCCCACGGATTTGGAACTCTCTACCCTTCACAATTAAGAATAGTCAAACACTCTCTTCATTTAAGAAGTGTCTCGAAACATACATTTTCTTGTAATTATATGCTCCATTAATATGTTAGCTTATTTGTTTGTTATACATAAATTCTCATACTGTTATTTCTATACATGTATGCATTTGTTTGCCTGTTCTGTATTTCTTCTACCTTTTCTAAAAATCTGCTTTGAATCTTATGAAAAGGCGCTTTATAAATGAAAAATATTATTTATTTAGTGGGCAACTTAGCTTATAATAATCTCAGGAAGGTGTCAGAACCTAAACACTGTTACTGTTGTATGTAAATTATTTTGGATGTGATTATCCATCTTAATGATTAATAAGATGTTCTTACCTGGAAGACTGTAACTATTGCCCAAAGGAGTGAATCAAAGTTCTTTCTTTCACAGACCTGCTCACCATCAATATAGTCACAGAACTTACAGCCAAAGATGTGCATTCCAAGTATACTGTCAAGATATAACAAAGTAATAATATAATTTTATATAACATATAATAGTTTGGAAAACTCTCTATATGCTTTACAAAGCATCAACAACCAACTTTCACAAACAATGAAACAAGAAATATGTTTAAGATATAACAAAATAACAAAAGGATTTTTTTCATTCATACAACTACATGTTGGATTCTAATCTGTCTTTACTCAACATATATCTTCAGATAACCAAACCAAATATCATGAATAGCATCATATATCATTTTTTTATAGACTCTTGAATTTAATCATTTTCCATGTCACGCACAGAAAACAATACATCAAGAGATTCATCATTGATGTATTGATGTATTTTCAAGTCATTCTGTTGAAGCATAATAAAATGAATGTTTTTCATTTTCTCTATTTTGCCAAGAAAGATGATAAAAATCTAACTCAAATCTGTGGAGTAATGATATTGATTTGATTGTCATTGCAATAAAAAGGCTTGAAGCTGATTAAGAGAGAACAATACTATTCACTCATCACCACCCACCGTCTTCTTCTATATAAAGTTGCTTTCATTCATTTCATGAAATCAATAAATCAATGTATCACTCCTAACAACCAAATATGATACAAGTAATGTTTTCTTTACTTGTTTCATACAAGCATATTTATGTTATTACAGATAAATCAATCTTTAGCATTTAATTTCCTCCCTTTATGCTTTTGGCTCAAAACGCCATCTGTAAAGCAAGATAATGAATCCAAAATAAAATTCCGTTTGATATGATGACAGGTCTATTGAAAATCATCTAGTGATGGGCTGTTCGCAATACGTGTAACATTCAGTTTTAAATTAGAATTTAGCTGTAGGCTATTCCGATAATTCTATTGATTTGTTATTTCCTGCTATTTAATTAAAGTGGGCATTCAGCTGAATTACCAAATTGATAAAAAGAACAAAAAGATTTACCCGCAATACAGAAATTAAGAATGAATTCACATAAAGACCATTGTGCTTTCTGTCCTTGGACATTTTTACAGCAAGTCAAACTATCTCTGTGATATGTGGTTGAAAATTTAAAACAAAATATTCTTCACTGCTTATAATTATAGACAAATGTCCCTATTTGTTGACATGTTTTGCAGGAATATTTTTTAAGAGTTACATGAATTTACTTTGGTCAACTTCTCAAAACAAGAAGCTAAAAAACACCTTCCCCTAAAAATGGGAAAAGGAAGAAAGGACTGAACGAAGATAATTTTCTTTCTCCGAATGACACTTTTTTCCTAATATGTATTTATCCAGAGGGCATTTCGTACTTAATAATTTTAGGAGTCGATCCTAATCAAATAAAGGAATCAGGAGAAAACAATATGCTGGTTGTGTTATCCTCAAGGAAAGGAATTTGCTCTGAATGACTTGAAGTTAATTGTAGAGGTGTACACAGAATTCTTTCACATATGGGATTGGGTGTCAGAGTCAAGAATGAGGGAATGTGTAAAGAACTAGCAAAAAATTGCTTGTTTAAAAACTTATTTTCTTATAGGGACACCCCCAGGACGATAATGATAGCATGCACTAATATAGTACATAATAACTCTTTAACAGA
>BQKZ01009931.1:9963-20509 GCA_036244855.1 Temnopleurus reevesii | reverse complement strand
ATAGTTTTAACCAGAACCTCGAGAGTCATTGTGTATTTCTATAATAGAAATCACCACTTGCATTTCAACAGGTTGGAAGTATTTTGAGACCTGCAAAATTCACCTTGAGCAGAATCTAAAATGTACAATAAGGTAATTGAGGATATGGATCATACAACAGGCAAAAAATGTGGGGTTCATTCATTTGATGCATTGTTTAATGATAATTCATAGTTTTCCATGCACTATTCTGATGATATGCACGATACATGTATATGACAAAATTATCCCGATAGCGGGTTTGTTTCACCAAGGCCAAAGGCTGAGGGGAATAGACCTACACAAGGGATAATTTAATAATTTGGGAGTTCAAATAGTCTAGTGCTGGTGCATCGAAGTATGCATTGATCATTGTATTAAATAGGCCCCCAAGATATGACATTACATTACAGATAACACATTGACATACAAGTGTAAGTCTAAAATGAAAAAAAAATGAGAATAGCTATGCCCTTAACGTTCCAAATGTGATGTAGTCAAATGTGTTCTATTGCAGGGCAGTACAATATAACAAATCTTGATCATGGTAATATCAACACGTATCATACATAATTAATCTATTTACCATATTTTATTAAACTTCATTTACCATTTCTCTCCACAGGCACTTTACAATTGGGACAAGGTTTGCTGGTTTCTGCTATTGTCCTCTGACTCTCTTCCTGCTCCCATCTTGCTTGTCTCTCCCTCTCAGAGTTAACATTTGACCTCAGTCCTGCCGTATCATCCGGATGTTCCCTCTTCTGTCCACACTCCCCTTCATGGTAGGCCTCGTGGCAGTTCCGGCAGAATAAAAACTATTGAAACAAAGAAAATTTCCATTTTTCCTTCTGTAATAATCATTTCAATCCTCAGAATATAATTTCTTTCCCACCATATGGCTATCCCATCTTCTGTGCCTAGTGGCAGTTCCAGCAGAATACAAACCATTCAAACAAAAAATATGACAGTATTTGTTTAAATTATCATGTTGATCCTAAGACAATTATTCACCCTCCATCATATGGCTCTTCCATCCTCTGTGTACAACACCATGACCCTTTCAGTGTTAACATTTGATCTCAGTTCTGTCGTATCATATGGATGTTCCTTTCTCTGTCCGCACTCCCCTTCATGGTAGGCCTCATGGCAGTTACGGCAGAATACAAACTAATAAAACAATGAATATGACAAATGTTTTCCTTTAAACTATTATTTTGATCCTGAGACAATAATCATATGGCTCTTCTATCCTCTGTGTACAACCCCTCTCTCCCTCTCAATGTTGACATCTGACCTCAGTCCTGTCGTATCATCTGTAGGTTTCTTTCCCTGTACACATTCCCCTTAGTGGAAGGCCTCGTGGCAGTTACGACAGAATACAAACTAATAAAACAATGAATATGACAAATGTTTTCCTTTAACCCTATTCTAACTGGGCTTTTTCAGACCAAGTTTATACTGGGGGGGGGGGGGGTCAATTTGACCCCCCTTCAGATCTCGGCCGTGGATCGCGCGATCGCCGCACATAGTGTAGAGTGTAAACTACATAACTGTATCGTTTGATTTTCTGAAAATTTATGATTTCTATTTTTAATTAATTAATTATGCAAATTTATGCATGAAATCTTATTTTCTGTTCTATTTCACTCATTGAAGCTCCTAGAAAGCTCATTTTTGGTATGAATATTCTCCATATTATTCCTCACAATACTACCTGGAAAAAAATTTGATGTGACAAGGTATTTCTTATGTTTTTTTTTTATTGTTTTATGAATTTCTTATGTATTTCTTTGTTTTTTCGACCTTTTGTTTTCTATTGTTTTTTGGATGAAATTTATTGCAGAACATTTTTGAAGCATATTTATGCTAAAATGAATTAATTATAAGCCATAAAATTTTTCGGTCTGACATGCACGTACAAAAAGTGGCGCGGCAACGTAACCATTCGCCCGATTTTCGCGAAAGTAGTCTTAAAAGTTGCGCAAGACTTGAAAGTAAAAAGTCAGCGAGTCTCGCGGTGACAAAAATTTGCGCGGCGGCGCGATCACAAAATTTGTGAAGGGGGGGTCAAATTGACCCCCCCCCCCAGTTGGAATAGGGTTAAACTATTATTTTGGTCCTGAGACAATAATCATATGGCTTTTCTATCCTCTGTGTACAAACCCTCTCTCCCTCTCAATGTTGACATCTGACCTCAGTCCTGTCGTATCATCTGTAGGTTTCTTTCCCCGTACACATTCCCCTTAGTGGAAGGTCTCGTGGCAGTTCCGGTACAATAGAAATTATCAAGAGAAACAATTTTTTATTTGAGTTTATAACTATGAATCTCTCCCTAATCATATACCTAATCCATCCTATGCTTACACCTCCATTGTATCAAGAAACATAATTTGAAGTTAGACTATTTTGCGTCTAAAGATATACACCTTCCCCATCATATTGGTGTTCAATCTTACAAACCCATCTATAAATGAGGGATATATCAAAATTTTCACTGAAGAGCTTTTATACTATGTTAGAACCTGAGCAGGGACGAAAAACCACCCACCCCCCTTTCTTTCCTTTTCATATTAAAAGCCCATCTCTTATAGCATTCCACCCACTTATCAAAAGCTTATCAGAATTGAGTAAAATACCAGCACCACATCCAGAGGTAGGGCACAGGGCCCTTTCTTCCCTCCCAAACCATTACTCACCCCACATCCAAAGCCCTCCTCTTGGTGACATTCCACCCGTCTCTCATCCGGCTCCGGTAGAATACCAGCTCCACAACCAGGGGCGGGGCACAGGACCCCACCCACGCCCAGTAGGTACTCCTCAGTGCCAAATCTCTTGTATCGCCCATACTGATGGCAGAAAAAAATAGACAATCAATCATTAATAACACTGCAATGATTAACACAGCATAAAGGATATGTTAACTAAATATGAGAAAATTTATTTTTGTCTCAAGAGAATGAGGAAGAGGGATGAATTTGAAAAGGAGTGGAGGAGAACAGAGAGAGAGAGAGAGAGAGAAATCCATGAAAGTTTAATAATGCAAATTATGATTTGTCAACCTGGCCAAAAATGGCCAAGCTAACATTTTGACAAAGGCAAAATCAAGACTTTGCCAAAATATTTTCCAAATTATTGTTAAGTGGCATCTTCTAAATTATTGATCAGAAATTTATATGCACTGTATTCGGGCAAGCGATTATTCTGCAAGGGCAAGTACAAATTTCTATTCGCTTACTTAGTCTGGCAAGCATTTAAAGATATTCCTGAAGAGGCATGCCTTTAATTTGAAATGACTTACATGTAAGGGATCAACAAACACAAGTGCTGAAGATGTGTTTACAATAACCCGTAACCCACTAAGTACTGAATCCTTTAATTCCAATAGTCTTTTTGCAGGGACCACCCGGTTCCAGTATTCAATAGGTTAATAACTGAAAGTCATTCCATGGAAATACAAATCTTGCAAGGAAAAATATTTCTATGCAGAAATATATATAATGGTATAAAATGAGGCGATTCCAACTCACAATATAAAATATTGCGGGTTAAATTTCGCTTCTGAAAGATAATATGGACAAGAGTTCATTATCAATTTCTAACATACCTGTTCTTTTCCAAGGATCAGAAAATGATGTGTTTCACGTATCAGGGAATCTTCACAACCAGCTGAAAAATAAAAGACAGTCAAGTCATACGATTAGTTATCATCTATGAATATTAAAGCCCAAGTATAGTTTCGGTAAAAGCGAATATTTTTATCGCCAAATTTTGTCTTCAAATCTACTTAAAAAGAAACATGATATCATGAACATGTTGTACATAAGATTGTACGAAAAATTAACATGTTTTGGAAAAGTTATAACCTAAAGTGTGGAAAATATTTTAGCGTCGTAGCCCCCGACGCGAATTCAATATTTTCTTTTTTGATAAAGGACAGCTTCTCATGAACAGAATTGGATAAAAATTTCAGAATTTACTCTTTATGTATTCCTTTTTAGCATGCTTTAATAAAATCTTGGAAATAATTTTCTATATACCCGATAAGAAGCAAAATATTGTTATAACCAAGAGAGGGCGCTAAATAGGATTTAACGGTCAAATTCAAATTTTCAAAAGAATTCGCTCGTAGATAAATATGCCATGATCTTGAAATGTGTATAGAAGCTATATATCATGGTATATATCCCCAAAATTCACATTTCTTTAATCTTTACCAAAACTATACATGGGCTTTAATGACAAGTCAAGATCTATGAGTGTTCAAAAGGCGGGTTTATATCCGTCATTAAACGATTCTGAGCCAGTGATTGGTCTAAATCACTTCACGTGACTATTGATAGCTCCCACCGGCATCGAAATTCACTTAAATGTGATGTCATCCGGTAATAGTTCGGAAACTATCTACGGCTTCACCGATGAACTATTACCGGGTGACGTTTCTGTGACGTAACAAAACGGTGTGCGCTGTTTATGCTGTGTGGCAAAGCTGCTACGCGTTATGATGATCGATTGCCACACGCGAGCTGTGGGCATGTGGAGCATATGCACAGTGCCGGGCCGGGGCGCCGTGCGCGTAGCCTATTGTGTGTACGAGTGCAACGCTGATTTGCGCGAAGGCAATTAAGGCTGCCTAATTTGACGTGTGCCAGTGTCCACTTCCTCGTTTTCTGTTTGGATCCATTATTTATAGAATAATTAAAAAAATGAAAAATCTAATCCAACATGAGGACTAAATTTGTCTGTGTTATCGATGACGGATATAAACCGATTATCAACTGCCTTCAGATGGGTTTAGTGAAACCATCATCCCCTCAGTCACGCCGATCGAGAGGCTATCATCCTTCGGGCTGCGCCCTCAGGATGATAGCCTCCCGGCGTGACTTCGGGAGTGATGGTTCCAAATGCACCATCTGGCGGCCGTGACTAATCGTTTATTATTACTAGATGCAAATTTCATGAATTCTATGTTCACAAACATTTTTCTTGACAACACAAAATCTTGCCCGATGCTTGCACAGCATATACGAACTGGATTCCATGGATTGTATTTCAATTGGTATTGACCGGATTAAGGAATACTAGTAATACGTTACTATGTTCGCTACCAAGAAATGTGCATGAATTTGAATCTAATAGTAAACCTCCCTATTGGAGCGAACATATGATTACAAATATTTTGACTCGTAAAAAAGCCTCTGGCCCAAGTTCAAAAATATCTTTTACTTCACCTCTTCGCAAACTGCGAACCAATATTTGTGATTCCATTGACAATTTTTGATGCGTAAACAAAGTGCATGAATGAATCAGAATGTCTCTATTGATTTGCAATCGATTTGAAGGTATTTCTATTTTATCTCTTGTCTCGAGAAGAATTTCTGCCCTAACTTGGCTTCAACTCACCGGAACATGGCAGCATGTAGCCTAATTCAGGGCTCTGGATAAACCTTCTTTCATCCAAACACATTCTGCAGTACTGAGCGAATTAAATTCCGTTCCACATAGTAGTATAATATATCAAAACTAAATTTGACACAATAAAAGTACATTTAAAAAAGCAAGAAATCAGAATGACAAGTTTGGGACCACATTGAAGCATACCACGGCATGAGAGTGTGTAGCTTAGACTCTGAAAAAAAACTTCTCTAAAGTCCATCATGCTGAGTGAAACAATCTAAAGGCCTGAATAAGATTTTGTTTTAAATGGGTGAAATATGTGACTTACCGGGGCATGGAAGAGTGTAGCCTAATTCAGGGCTCTGGATAAACCTCCTTTCATCCAAACACAGTCTGCAGTACTGAGAAAAACAGTCTAGGCACATCACATGAGATGCTGAGCATGGGAAAACTAAAACTGATGTCCTGAAAGAAATGGACGAAGTGAAGATGAACGTCTTTAGATCAATTAAGTCTCAAGTGCGTAGAGAAATGGATTGGACTCAAACACTCAAACAAGTAAGACATGCAATACTAGGTATACTAGTTTTCATCTTGCGCTTGGTGATCAATTTCAAGCATACGCCCTAGTCAAATATAAACCTCAGATCAACCTAATTCAACTCAATTATTTTTACAGTTGAGTCCTCTGCGATTTGAGCTACATGTACGGTATGTATCCCTCTATGTTCATGGGCATTTCACAGATTACTATTCTGGACTACAGTGTTAAAATCATTCCATCGTATTAAAGTAGGGTGCAAGTAATATTATCTTTAGAGTAACTTAATCCACACATTTAGCAAGAATCTGACTACTTCTGATATATCTAGAATTATCTGGCAATCTTTTGTGAATTTTGTGATTTGTATCGCTTTGTAATAAATACATTAACGAAAAAGATATTCCTGATCCTGAATTTATCTCCAAAAATACAGGACTAATATACATAAAGAATTTTATAGACAATACATGTTTTAGCCAAATGTTTTTCATTTTAAATGTAGCGCAGACTGAACCATATTATTTTTTTTTTCTGATACTGATAAATGTTTCAATTTTGTTTAACAATCAACATGGACAGTCTCTTCCAAATGATCGTAACCCTTGCAGTCAGAATCCAAAAGATGTGGCACAGGTTCAAGCAGGAGAATGAATGAGTTGTACGACTGGCTCTAAAGCATACTTACAAGACATCTGCACATGTGATGCAAATGACCCTTCTAGTATTGGTCCTGATCAGAGGGAGTACTGTAACTTGATCATCCGCCGATGAGACATGGCTTGCACATTTGAAGAAGAATTCCTTTGTCAGAAAAGAAGTGATATATCAAAATGAAATTGCAGATGAAATAATACATTCTTATGACCTTACATTTTTAATAAGGTACACTTAAAGGATACCTAAGGGCATAAATACAATTTGTTATCCATTAAACAAACTTCCCTACAGAAATACACAATATTAAAAAAAAATATTATTCTTTTCTAAAGTAATGAATTTCTAAGTTAATATTTGTCATGATAAATTAACAGACTGTTGGTATGAAGACTAAGTCACAGAGAGTACTAATGGGACATGCACACATTAAAGGGGAACTTCACCCAGACATTTGAGTGCGCTCAGTTGATGAAGAAAAATACAATGGTCAAACTGTGAAAATTTGAGAAAAATCCAACTATCCATTAAAAATTTATGAATTTTCAAAGTTTGGATTGAAACCCCTCATGGGCTCCTCAAATTGGCACAGTACAGGAACAAAATGGCTGCCAACATGGAGAACTCTCCATTCACTTTGTACACAGAATTTCACATTTTCCTCTTTTTCTAGAAAAGTAGACAAAATTTTGTTTTTTCAGTTACATATATTATAGCCACATCAATTCTGCAAGCATTCCAGAAAGAACGGTGCTGATTCATCACTTGAAATATGATAGTGATCCATTTTCAATAAATTTATATACAAAGTGCATGAGGAGTTCTCCATGTATGACATCACAGATTATGCTAATTGGCTATACGTTGCCAATTTAAGGATGCCCAGCACAAGTGGAAATGATAACTTTGAAAATTCATAACTTTTGAACAGATTATCCGATTTTGCTCAAATTTTCACAGTTTGTTCATCTGATTTTTCTTCATTTACTGACCATACATTATTGTCTGGGTGTAATTCCCCTTTAAACACAATAAAAAGACTGATCAATTGCAATTTATGTTACCACTTATATCATTATCATTTCTCTTTTAAACATAACTTCTATTAGAAGGTTTGACTCTGATAAAAGAATCGGCTTATTTTCAGTCTGAATGTGGTAGCAGACCGATCAATTGCACTGTAATATAAAGAGGCCAATTTTCTTACAGCTTTACAACCTAGGCATCCTGGTATAAGGCAGCTTCCTGGTATTCTATTGGTGAACATCACATCGTCCAAACATGTAGGGTCCTTGAAAAAGAAGCAAGATGAAAAAAAAACATGTGTTAATATTCCAATAATAGAAGAAATACAATGTAGTAGTAGTAGTAGTAGTAGTGGTAGTAGTAGTAGTGGTAGTTGTTAGTGGGAGTAGTAGTAGCAGCAGTATTAGTCATAGCTGTAGTAGAAGTAGTAGCAGCATTGATTGTAATGGTGGTGGTGGTGGTGGTGGTGGTGGGTGTGGTGGTGGTATAGGTGGTGGTGGTGGTGGTGGTGGTAGTAGTAGTAGTAGTAGTAGTGGTAGTAGGAGTAGGAGGAGGAGGAGTATAAGTAATAGTAGTAGTACTAGTTATTATTGTTGTACTAAAAGTAGTAGTAGTAGGAGGAGGAGGAGCAATAGAAGTTATAGTGTCACAATACTAGTAAATTTAGTAGTAGTGAGTAGTTTTTAGTACAGTTGCAATATTAGCAGAAGTAGTAAGTAAGCAGCAGCAGTAGTAATGGCATTAGTCATAGTAGTAGTAGTAGTTAAGAAGATTTTGGACAATTGCAATAATGGCAGCGGTAGTAGCACAAGCCATAGGAAAAGTACAAGTAGTAGTATCATAGTACAGTATAATTACTTACTACTTCTACTAATTATTATAAATATTACCTTTTTGACGATGAAAGCAGGATTTTTGCAGTCAGTACAGCAAACTCGCAGTTTGCCTGGCTGCACAGAGAGGCAGTTACTTCTGCAGTACACATAGAAGCTAGGTCGAAGTCGGGAATCAACTTCCATCTCATCGTTTCTCTGATCTGGAACGATAGGATCAGAAAAAATAAGATAAGAGATTAAAGATGTCAGCCTCTGCTGACGTTCTACCACATTTTAGACAATTGTTTGACAGACGTAAATTACTGCGATGATTGTATTTTACAGGTCTGTCACTAAAAAGAAGCTCTACATGTACATTCTTCCATCTTTCACTTGCCCCCTCTTAAAATATCCCCAGCCCCCCTCTCTCCATGTATTAGTTTGCATCTGCCACTCCCATCCTCTATTACGCAAAAAAAAATGTTTGTATTCCCAAAGATGCTTAATCGGTCAGACGGATTTATTTTAATTCATTTTTTTAACAATTCACACAATTCATTATTGACTTGGAAGGGAGTGAAATGCCAAAGATCATCTGAGAAAAACTTTTTACATGTAGGTTGAAGTCCACATGTTCATTTATAATTTTGCTATGATTTTTCAATTGAAGAGAAAAGGTAAAACAAACAAAAAAGAAGTTCAGGTTGGGATATTTTCAGAGGGTCGGGCAGTAGAGGGCATCCAATCAAATTTTTTGTTGGCCTTATTACTGAACTATACCTTGCTGGATAATTCTTGATTCAAGGAGAGCATTTGTAGATTCTACATGATCTTCACCATCCATATCATCATCTGCATCAGGCTTGGGCGAAGACTGAAGTTGCTGTAGGGGGACAGCATGTATCAGTGTATTCTCACAGATCCTTAGATCCTGCATCAAGTATAATCAAATACATAGAAGTTTATATTTATATCATACCAAACAACGAAAACATATCATAGATAACACAAAACACCTAGAGTAATCAGGGACCAGAATTTAGGGGGAGCGTGTGCGATACTCTCCTAAACTCCCCTTAAATGATATAGAGCCCGTTGTAACACCCATCTTCTAGTCCTACATGAAGGCCCAATATAGCTCCTCTACAATTATCCTTGAAATGATGATGAATTTAGATTTAAAGGCGTTTCTCATTCAATTCTGAATATTTACGCCATAGCCTCTAGGTGAGCTACTTATACTAGCTCCTCTGCAAATTCTTAAGTTCAGTTTCTGGGTTAAAAAAAGACCTTGAAAATCAAAGAGATAAAGATCCAGAACATATCATTTAATGAAAAATAGGAGAAAGAGAAGCCTTTAAAGGCTTTAGGCCCTAATAGTACATTAACAATCTGATGATGGATTTTGATTAGATATTGCAGAATTGCTAATTATTATACTGAAAATGAAAATAACTATAATTATCACAAAGATAAACTTTAGGGTTTAATTTCAAAACTTTGACTTTGGCGGCCGGCATGGCATGGCTGAGCAAATATTGAATTCAGACGGATAGAAATAGAATCAAATAGAACAAGAAGTTGGAATCTTGAATCTTAATTCTGCTGATGTTCAGTCATTTCCACATTTATTACAAAGATTTAAAGGTCAGAGATAAAAAAAAAAATATCTTGTATAGTCCATCTCACCCCCATAGTTTGCACGTCACCTATCAGCTTCCCAGCGAAAATCAGACCAATGTCATCGGGGGACTTCCCCGAGAGAAGAGCAACGTTTCTCCGTAGATCAGCGCCTCTTTGCGCCGCGTTGATGTTCACGGTCATTGTTGAAGAATTTCCGTCGATTCCGCCTAAATTTTGCAGTTGAATCAGTTTTACTGATATTTCGAATCCATCCATATTTCTAAAATTTATTAGAAGCTCATAAATCAGACATAAAACGTAATATCAATTGACGGTGAAGTTTGTTTATTTTGTGACTTGTGTTTTCCACTTAGCCGTTTTTCAGACTTCATCATGTTTTTTTTTTAATCTAAAAAAAAAACGATGTGTGTTTATGAGAGTTGTGTGTGTCGAAGGGGGGGGGGGGGGG
>BQKZ01009930.1:0-15083 GCA_036244855.1 Temnopleurus reevesii | reverse complement strand
TCTTCCAGCATGAAGTTGAAAAGACATTGCTAGAACCTTCAGCTTACTCTCACAAATTATTTGAAGAGATGCCTCTGATAAAGACCAGAGCTAGTGCAATCTCGTCATATGCTAGTAGATAATTGTTAAGCAGATGCCAGATAATCAATATTCACATCAAATGTCTCAAAATATTCTTTCAGATTTCGTCTTGCCTTGATATCAAATACATCAGCTATCATTTGAATGATTTTTGTGTTGAAGAGGGAGCAATTTAAATAATTCTTGCCTTATCCCAACATGGATAAACAATAATTGTCACTTAGTGTCCAGTATGTGGTGAACAAATATCCCAGATATACTCAAGTAGTAAATGAAAACATGCCCTCCTAGTGATTAGACAGGTGTGTTAACACCAGACCACTGAGAATCTTTTCGATTGTGGCAGGTTTGATTCATGTGACATGAATAAAAATTGTATTTAATGAATAAATTTGTTGCAAAAGAAATCATTTTCAATACCTTTCTTAAACAAACTTGTTTAAAAAGAGTTTTCCAATATCATTGCTAACACAAGATTTGCATGTTTGTGTGCAGTCATTCTTTATTATTTTTTGGCATTTAAGAGCATTCTTTTGTAGCAGTAATCACATTCTGTTTCTTGAAAAATCTTTAGAAGTCAGGTCGGGAGATTATCCTTTTTTCATATGGAATATATCCGCGAATTCAATACCCCGAGAAAATGTTCATTGACTAACCAGCCACGAAAAATTAACACCGCAAAATTATCCTGCTATACAGTACCAGCTAAACCTGAAAGCATAATAAATCCCCATTCTTTTGTTCCTGTTACGCTTGATAATGGGGTATCAAAGTGAGACAATGTCAATGAACGACTGGAAACGCCATCATACCAGAACACATTTCATTCATTTCTTTGGACATCCTTTTATTATCCACTGGAATTTTGTTTCCTCAGCTTTAATTTACATGAAGTGTTCTAAATTTCAGTGTGTGATCACCGCGAGCAGAAGAGACAAATTAAACAACTTCCATTCAAACTCTCACAATACAGTCAAACCTTGTTATAAAGAGCACTGACATTTTTTACAAGATCTCATTATTACAAGGTAGTTTCCCTGGTCCCATTTCTTTTGTTATATTTTGGCCCTGATATAATAGGGTTTCGATATAGAGATAATTTCTCTGGTCCCAATGATCTCGTAATAACGAGGTTAGACTGTAGCTAGATGCGCACAAAGGAAATTTACTTCTTTCTTATTCTGCAGTAAAATGTCTGTGAATAAGCTTCTTAAAGACACTTTCTTTTTGTGTTCATGAAGCTATCGTGGAGGTTTGAACGAAGTCGTTTATATTATTGAATACGTTTGTTCCTTCTGTTCATGGAAGGAGTTCTGTGCCCTCTTGCATACAAAATTGCATTTTAAACATGGTTTCTGGAAGTAATAACACGGCTCCAGTTCTGACCAACGAGAACAGAGCCTCCGAGTTGCATGTAAATGTAGCTATAATGCAAGAGGGCTCTGGTGACATATTTCCACACATTATTCATTTCTGGTACTCATTCATATCTGATTCTTAATTTATGAATAACCATAATGTTCTCAAACGAGTAAAGCATAAAAAGAGCTGCCAACTAATCAACTAATTTTTCATTGAAAGGGCATGGAAGCTAAGAATATTTTTATGGTGAAGTAACAGGATTTTCATAGATGAGGTTAGCAGCCCTGCAGAAATGAAAAAAAAATGTTAATCTAATCATATCGGTTGGAAAATTTATGAAATTTCCAGTTTATGAAAAAATAATTAATTTTTTGGTTGCACTAAAAATAATCACAAACAAGTTTACAAGGTAAAAGTATCTTTTTTAATACTTCTGTTTTTATTGATGATCATCACATTAAATTCCATTGGATTTTCACACAAGCGAAACTTTCAAAAGGGGTGAACTCGAAGGAAATACTGCACATCAAAAATCAAATTCTTCTACAAAATAAAGTTGCCATCAACTATACCATAGAAAAAAATCTACAACCCTGATCGATAATGATAACAGAAGTAAATTATCAGCACAATATGTCATTATGGGTAAAGTTTAACTTTAGAGCAGTTATGACTGCAAGACTCCATGAGCCAATATAAAATAAAATAAAATATAAAACCTTATCAGGTTGCTTACAAATGTTTACTTTGAAAGAAATTGAAATGCTATTGCTGCTATTGATCTTTCTGAAAATTGTATCAAAATACTGAGATCAAATTTGGGCTCTTCCTTTATTTTCATATCTTGTGCAAAATATTTTCACACACAAATTCACGCTTAAAAATAAGCTGCACACTCGTAGAACTGTTCAACGTAATACTCACTGTACTTTTCAAAAGCATGAAAAATAATTAATCAAAGCTGACTTGAAATATCCTTTTCCTTTGTTCATAAGACATGTTGGATGGATCAGAGTTTTTGGTCTAAAACAATGCAATAATGCTAAACATTAACTCAGCTTTACTTTGAATTCTACAAAACTAAAGTTCAGAAGTGAAGGGTCGGGTGCACAAGTCAAACCACGTTATCCATAACAAGACAAGCACAAGACTAACATGGCAGTGTGAATAAACATCATTTAGTAGAATTGGGACTAATATACTAACTCAGGAATTGTTTACTCAACATATTCAACAGGTTCAAATGAATGATGAAAATATAATAACTTTGTGCTATGTGTAATATATGAATCTAATAAAGCGAGTAAATTTTTAAGATGGCTACTTTTACTCCAAGCTTGTATGAGTAGAGCAATACTGGAAGAGCACAACATTTCACAAAGCGAGGTCGTAGCACAGAAACTTTTCTCAGCCCTTGTGGTTATCGATATAAATCCTTTAATATGGGTGGTTACTGATACTTTTGTATTATAAATATAAGTGATTTAGAAGGAAGGTATGAAGACTGCAACGATACGTATTTATAATTTCGATGTTGGATCACGCGTTCATGATTTTGATGCCATGTATGTGATGAGGTCCACCACACGGAAGCTGTAGCCACATTCGTTGTCGTACCTTGGAAGAAAAAATAAGAGAGACAAAAATCTCAGTTTCATCGCTCCAGGGAAAAGTTTAATGATTAAAAGAAAAAGGTTTTCAAATTATGTCCAGGTTTTATTACCTGTAATAGTTTCAGTTTCTCGATCTGACACCTCCCTGAGAAAGCAAAATCGGATATAAACATCAACTTGCCGATAGTCTGAGGAAGGAGTCAGTTCCTAGATACTGAAAGTGCTGTTGAGAACTTAATTTGGAAGCAATTTACAACCTTACACATAGTATATTTCTTCAAAATGTGAGTGGCCCTGAAAACAGAAATCTTGGTCACGGGGAACGAAAATTTTTTTTGGGGGGGATACTGTTTTTTGCCTCAAGGAATTCTTCTTTTTGTTGGCATAGGTTGATATCCCTGGAGGAAATCCCTTCTCAGATTTGGACTCTAGTTTTTCTATGTAATAATAATAATAATGATCATGATAACAATATTCCTTATCTGGCACTATTCCCATACAGCCAAAAGCGCTCCAACAATATTATTGCCCCAGTCAGATGTATAACATTATCAACCGGTTGTAGTGAGTTTCCTTAGCTCCCTGGGGAGCTTCCACAATGTCAGCCGAAGTTACAATGGCAATGAAAATCTTCATATCGTACCAGGTACCCATTTAAACACCTGGGGTTGAGTGCAGAACAATGTGAATAAATTTCTTGCTAAAGGAAATTAACGCCATGTACCAATACTTACCAGGAGACTAGCTTGACAAAGTTGTCGCTAAGAGAGATGCCAGCGTTGGCATCAAAGATGCTTGATCGGGTGTCGCCACGGAAATCTTGAGACACAACCTGTCAAAGAAAAAGGAAAAATGGACTGCTAAGAGGAAAAGAAGGCAATTGATGTCGTTTTTCAAAATGGTCAGACCAAGGTTGAAAGGTGCGATGGGATAAAGTCTTTGGTGGAAATATTTGTGGTAGAGTGTAAAAGAAATTAAGGGATGAAAGGGGGTGTGAGATGGATGTAAAATAAGTTAATGGGAGGCAGAGAAAATGGTGGAGTGAGGAGAGGATGAGAAGTGGAGGAGAGGAAGGGCTGGAGGTACAAGAATGGATGAAGATGACTAAAAGGTTGATATATCAAGTTTGAGTGGGGTAAGGAGAGAGAGGGAGAGAGAGAGGAAGGGGATGAGGCAGAAGGATGAGGGATAATAAAGTGAGTAAAAGCAGGGAGAATGACATGAGCATGAAGATGGAGGAGAGGAGGGAGAAAGGCGTAGGAAGGATGAGGAAAATGGCCCAGAGTGATGAGGGGTTGGAGGCAGAAAGATGAGCAGAAGACCAAGTGTGGGGAGAGGAAAGAAAGGACAATTATGTGGAAGAATAAGGAGAAACACAGATCTATGAACATGGGTAAAGAAAGTGAAGAATGTAACACTACAAAAATGGATCAAAAAGAGCAAGGACAAAGGAAATGTTTAAGGAGAACGACTATTCAAGGAGGGAGAAGTCAAATGGACAAGGGAATGTTAATCAGAATAAACTGGGCATTCTCATGAATTAGTCCACTCCTACCCTTGACTTGCGTTTATTTCATCAGCGGCTGGGGACCTCATTGATCTCCATTGGAGGTGTTGTTCGAAATCAACTGCAAATCAACTGCAACTTTAAAAATTGTAACATGCATTTGCGTACTGTATGCGCATTTCACAAGACGCACATTAAACAATGATTTTGATTGGCACATTCCGATCAAATGCAACTTTTGAACAACACTCTCAGACTTTGTATATGAAAAAGATGTCCATGGAACTGGAGAGGTGGCTTATTTCACGATTCGGCTGAAAAACGATTAATGGAAGGGGATTGCCCAAATGGCGACAGGGAAGCAATCCCTTACCTGATCCTCTGTGTATCCCAGATAGCGATTGAGCTCTTTGGATTCCGAAGCAGCCTTGATGGTCTGCTTGATGGTGTCATAGCTGGCGGGTTTCTTCAGACGGACGGTCAGATCGACCACGGACACATCAGGAACAGGGACGCGGAAAGCCATGCCAGTGAGTTTACTGCAAGAAGGAAAGAAAAATATCAGAATTTACTCTGATGCAGTGTCATAGCTGGTGATCCATAAAGTCGTGTTCTCAGTAAATATTCATGAATACATGGATATTTTCACTCTAATGTGATGAAATCTATACAGTAAAACCTCTTTATAACGAGGTCCTTGGGACCATGAAAATTACCTTGTTATATCCGGTTCCTCTCTATATTAGGGTAAAAAAAACAAACTATAAAAAGCTGGAACCAATAAAATCACCTTGTTATAACAGGTATCTCGCAATATCAGACCTCTTTATAATGAGGTTCCACTGTATTAGAATAAATATAGTTCAATATAATTCAGCAATAAGTTTCAATGAATCCAATAAGGTGCTTGCTCAGTGACATGGGAGTTACAATTGAGTGCAGGAAGAGCTAGTACAACTCTACCCACAAACTAATGACCCTTTATCAGGTGCTAATTCAGTGACATGGGAGATGTGATAGAGTGCATGAAGAGGTCGATTTGTAGAGCTGTGCATAGCTTTATGAATAGCTTTGTAAAAAGAACCCTGGGCAGTGTTTCATTAAGTTTAAAATTTATTTTTTAAAAGTTTAATTTGATTAAACGAGTGATGTCAATCAAGCTCTGACTAATAGAGAGTCACGTGTATATTACACTCAAAGTTTATCTGTATTTCTCTTTTACGTTTCTAACAATTTGGTGAAAGATCACCCTGGTTTTGTGGTTAAGCACCCAGACGGGGAAAAGATGTTTGGGGTTCAAATCCTGGTCTGTTACTTACCCATTTAGTTGAGGGATGACCTTGCCCACAGCCTTAGCAGCACCAGTCGAGGCTGGGATGATGTTCTGAGCAGCACCACGACCGTCACGCCATTTCTAAAAAGAAGACGAGGGGAAATGTTATGCACCTAATAGCTGCACTGCTAAAGCCAGGATAATAATGCTGCAATTGAAGAGCGCTCAGGGAATTCTCATGGAGAGTTGATAAGCGCTACATAAAAGCTGTTCATCATCATTATTATTATTATTATCATTATCATTATCATTATCATTATCATTATCATTATCATTATCATTATTATTATTATTATTATTATCATTATCATCCTGATACTGATAGAGGAAGATAAAATGCAGAGGGCTTGCCCGCCTTAGCACTGGGTCCGTCAACGGTCTTCTGTGTAGCAGAGATAATGCACCACTACAAATGTAATTTTGAATTGATTTACAAACAATCACAGCTTATAGCAAAGTCCTGATACTGATACAGGAAGATAAAATGCAAAGGGCTTGTCCGCCTTAGTGCTGAGTCCGTCAACGGTCTTCTACAAAACAATTTAATTTTGAATTGAATTAAAACAATCACAACTTTGTGGCAACATTTTGATACAGATACAGGAAAATAAAATGCAGAGGGCTTGCCCACCTTTGCGCTGGGTCCATCAACAGTCTTCTGTGTAGCGGTGTAAGCGTGGACGGTTGTCATGAGACCTTCTTCAATGCCAAAGTTGTCATTGATCACCTTAGCCAATGGAGCCAAGCAGTTGGTGGTGCAAGAAGCATTACTGCAAGAAAAAAAAAATTTGCGCAAAAAATTTACTGGTGTGACTTTTAAATTGTAGAGAAAATATCATTACAGGGAATAATTGTACTTTTCATATTTGATTAGCAGTTCTAGAGATTGAGGATATATTTCAAATGCTTTACTTTACAGTTCTAAGTGAAAAAGTTGCTATACAAAACATATTTTGTGTAGCAATCATGCTACAATGCATAGCAAATTGGGATGCGATACCAGGAAAAATGATTCCCTGTATCATCATTTATTGACATGTAATGAGGCCTCTGTCAGGCCTCCCAGCCTATATCACAGAAAAAGAGGAATGATTTGCATTTAAAAAAAGAGGAAACAAACCAAGCTTCCCATAGGACGGTGTAGTATCATTATCAAGTAAAATAGGAGAACTCTTTTTAATGGCATAGAAACTCTCAAAATAGTAAAAAAAAAAAAAAAATATCATAACATTTTTTCCTAATGGTTGGGACATCTGTACAGTGGAACCTTATTATTAAAAGGTCATATTTATTAAACAAGATTCATGATATAAGGTAACTATATAAGGTAACTTCAATTTACTTTTTGGCAGTGTACATTCCTTAGGATGTGTGTTATCAATAAACATTATTCTGAGAATTTTACATTTTTATTTGTAAATATATACAACAGCCATAGAGTAATTAGGAGTCCATAAACTTTTTCAGCAAAATCCAATCCTTAATGATGCAAACACAGAGTTTGACACAGACAGTTTGGTAATGATAATTTGCAAAATTAAAAAAAAAAGAGAAATTACCTGACAATTTTCATGTTTGTTTCATACTTCTCCTCATTGACACCCAGAACAAACATTGGGGTATCTAGTCTTTTCAACCCAATCACACAGACAGTTTGGTAATGTTAATTTGCAAAAAAAAAGGATTTACCTGACAATTTTCATGCTTGTTTCATATTTCTCCTCATTGACACCCATCACAAACATCGGAGCGTCAGCTGACGGAGCGGAGATGATGACCTTCTCTGCACCGGCGTCGATGTGAGCCTGAGCTTTATCAAGCGTTGTGAAAACACCGGTAGATTCCACTACATACTGGGCACCAGCCTTGCCCCATGGGATTTCACTAGGGTTCATGCTAAGAGAGAAAAATAAAGATTAAAAAATAAAGAGAATTATATTGATTTATGTAATTTTCTACAAGGCATACTGATGACTCAGCTATGTTACATGCATCAGCCTCACCCCATGAGATTTCAAAAGGCTCTATACTGAGAGAGAGAAAAATAGAAAATATGAAGAGAATTTTATCAATAAATGTAATTGAGTCAAAGGTATACTGTTGACTAAACTAAGTACTGGATACCAGCCTTGCAACATGGCATTTCAAGAGGGTTATGCTAAACGAGAACAAAATAGAAAAAATAAAGATAATTTTAATAATTTATGCAATTGACTCAACTACATACAAAATACCAGAATTGCAACATGAGAGTCTAAAATGCTTTATACCAAATCAGACAAAAGTAGCTTGTCTGAAGTCAGAGAAAATTGGAGTAGAGGACAATCAGCTTAAAATTTTAAATATCTTGAACTCTGGATTTTCGGAATTTTCAACATTTCAAGATAGGTTTATTAGAAATCCAAGCAAACAGCGTAATGAGAAAGGAATTAATTAAGGTTTTTTTCCTTTCATCATGTTCATTTGGTCAGTTGCCAAAATCTATGAACAAAACTTGTAAAGCACAATCATCATTCCCGGCAACATGCATGTGTGCCAATCGATATGTTACTTGTAGCCAAGCCTTATAGTACCAGGAAACCCTCTTTTGCTCCATTTAACAATGGTTGCTCCATTGCGGAACTCTCACACCCCTGGGTTTTACGGCACTTACTGCTTGAAGACCTGGATGGGTTTGCCGTTGACGAGCAGGACATTCTTCTCTTGATCACAGCTCACTGAACCCTCAAACCTGCCTTGAGTGGAGTCATACTGGAACATGTATACCTATGGCAGGAATATAATTGAAAAAATTAATGATAATAACTATATTGGCGGGGTACAGCTAATCTGCAAATGCCAATGCAACCAAGACAAGACAATAAGACAAGCAATTTACACAATGCTCATATCCACTTTGCAGAATGCTCAAAGCACCTTTTTTTCTAAACCATTGCGAGCTTTACATTTTATGAAATAACTGTCACTTCATGTCATTTTGGTTGAAGACAGCTTTTGCAGCACACATAAACAGGCAATATTTACAGTTATTCATCCTTCCCATCCTGTTCCTCATTCTTCTCTCCCCTAAACCTCTTATCTCATTTCTGTCTTTTTCTGCTTACAATGTATTCCAGATAAATGTATGGATCATTCACGGCTACAACCTCCACAATATGATTGTTCTCCTATCCTCCTCCCACCCATGTTCCTTTTCCTTGCCGCTCTTCCTCCTCTCCCCTACTCCTTTCATCTCTTCTCATTACATTTTTTGTTCTCTTCCGTACAATACATTCAAGATAGACATACGTATCATTCAGAACTGTATTGGGACTGTACATTTGATGCCTCACATCCTGCTTTACATGTATTCCAGAATGATGTACTAATCTTTCACAACTAAAACCTTCACATTTGGATTATTCTGCTATCCTCCCCCTTTCTCCCATTCATGTTCCTTTTCCTAATCCTTCTCTCCCCTGCTCATCTCATCTCTCCTCCTGCTTACCATGTATTCCAGATCAATGTATGGATCATTCACGGCTACAACCTCCACATTGGAGTTCTTGAGTGCTGCCCTCAGGGTCAGACGACCAATGCGGCCAAATCTAAATTAAAAAAAAAACCAAAAAGGTAAAAGTCAATATATAGTACATATAAATGTTTACTTTAATTTGGTGAATTTACAATAGGAAATATTGCAAATTACATTACTATAAGGCCTCAAATGATTTGCAAGCAACCCTTTATATAATGAACTTATAATATGCCCTCTGATTATTGATCACGCCAAGAAAAGATAAATTGCTTGGATGCCCTCAAATGCCATTTTTTTTTAAAGTGTCAGTCTGTTGGAAAAGTTTTTTTTTATTATTTTTTTTTATAATTCCTCAACAAATTCATGTGGAAAATAAGCCTAAAAAGAGGATGAAAAGCCAAAGTTATTTTCATGTCATATTTGACAGGTTTATTGATAGTTTCAAAGTGATTCAAAAATTTTGGTGGAAAGCACAACAAAAATTCAAGTTGGGCCATTTTCAGAGGGTTGGTCGGTTAAAGGCGTCCAAACAAATATTTCTTGGGCCTTATTGGCAGTGATCACAGCATTGATTTGTTAATTAAAATATGTAGGACATTCTACATGGAATCGCTGAGGTTGTAACAACTAAGACTACTGAAAGTAAATTGGTGACATAATGGTAAGAAGAAAACAATTATATATAAGGAGCAGGTACCAGCATATTAAAGCACAAATTCAAAACTTTATACTGAACTGAGCATAAAGAAGGGTGTATTTTGAACTTGTTAATGATCACATTTCATTGTTTACACTCCACCAATGAAAGTCAACTAAAGATTTGAAATATACAATTACATGTAAAGTTATACTTCTCCACTAATTCTACTACTACTCTACTACTACTACTACTACTACTACTACTACTACTACTACTACTACTACTACTACTCTACTACTACTACTACTACTACTACTACTACTACTACTACTACTACTACTACTACTACTACTACTACTATTACTACTGCTACTACTACTACTATTAATACTACTACTACTACTACTATTACTACTACTACTATTATTAATACTACTACGCTACGAATCTAACAAATCCGAGAATAAATCCCAAATACTATGCTAGGTTTCCACTCGTTTCATTCCAATTTAAAATATGAATTTATAATGAATTTAGTAGTGTTAAATTCTATACTGGGTTCTCGGTATTAGATGCACTCTTCGGTATCTGGTATACAACATGAAAATTCACCATTCTGTTAAATTAACTATTCTTTTAGCTCTGTACCCTGAACAATTTTCCACATTTTCTTATTGTTTTTTTTTCATAATTTTGTATTCTAATAAAAGTGATGGTGGCTTATGATAATTCAATGTTGCTTAGCAGCATAACACTGGTGAAAACCCATTTGTTGCTTGTTCATTGTGACGATTTTACCATATTTGAATTTGTGGTTTACACGTATCAAAATTTGTATGGTATACTCTCTACACATTGTATTTAATAATGAGCAAAAGATGGTGGTACATATGACGTGGTATCCTGGTGTACGGCATTCCAAATCATTTGAAGAAATTTCCACATGTACATATTATAACAGCGTTTAACAAACAAAAGTTTTGAACCCAATGAATTATACATAGATACTCAGTGAAAATGAAACAAACGTTTAGAGATTCATAAATGAATAGAAAATATTTTCAGACTTCTGATTCTTTTACATTAAATTGCAGATACAGATAGAGAATGATATAAATCAGACGTGGAGTAAATGTACATACCCGTTGATGCCAACCTTGACAACCATGATGATTGAGTAGTGACGTAGGTTTGGGGTTTAGGAGGAAATGATGATCTGAAAAAGAAAAACATGGGCAAATATGTCAATATTTTAAAGAGAAACACTAAATGACTGGATAATATTCAGGGTTATTAATTACAAAATATTTTTCTCTAATATTTGTAGGTTTGGGGTTTAGGATTAAGTGATGATCTGAAAAATAAAAACATGAACAGTAAAAATTTGAACACTTTCAAAGAGAAATAATAATAATAATAATAATAATGGTAAATAATAAATAGATAATTCATATAGCGCAGTCACTATATGGATATACTGTACTGCACTGTAATGTTAGGGTCTGTGGAGTACTAAAATACTCCATGACTGGATGATATTCGGGGTTATGAATTACAAAATATTTTTTCTCTAATTTTTGAAGGTTTGGGGTTAAGGATAAAGTGATGATCTGCAAAATAAAAAAAAATTAACAATAAAATTCAACAATTTGAACACTTTTAAACAACCACACCCAATAATGACTCGATGATATTCAGGGTTATGAAACACAAAATACATATTCTCTCATTTTTTATGAATAAGAAACTGGATCATATCACAAAATTCTGTTTCTTATAGCCTTGATAAAAATAACCTCAAGCTAAATCAGGCTGTTGAAATTTTAAGATATATGGAGTCTAGTATGTATTTTACTACAAACAGAAAGGGAAACTTACAATACTATGTGGTATCTGCAGTGTGCCACGTGTCAAGCAATTGTATTACTAATAAGCATTAAAGAAAAAGAGGAGAATTTTTGTACAGGCTCTCTATTTACAATGGTGATCAGTGTATGGAACAATAAAGACCACATCTGGTGTATGGTAAACATAACCGAGCCAATGCCGGATAGACTTCAATGGAAAATTATTGAACCGTGGGTTCAGGTTAATTTTCTGTCTAACTGGTACCATAAACCAAAGTACAAATGTAGACATGCAACGGGTAGCGTACAATACATTAAAGCCTCATGATGATCCCTGCATAATAAACATCTACAGGAAATAAATTCAGCCCATCATCAAGCATTCGCAGGGTCAAAATGGATTTTTAGGCAAAGAATATTCAAAATGATACTAATACAGATAACAGGACAACTAGATATATATATTTTGCCCTCCACACACAAAAAAAAATCAAATGCATTGGCTTTTTAATTGAAACAATAACTATATTGCATTAATACTCATTTACCTGTAGCTCTCTAAAGATTTCACCAAAGCGATACAGATTCCACAATCACTATAAACGGGGAAATATCAACTTGGATCGAGTGCAAAGGAATCTGTTTCACCTCAACAAAAAAGCCCTAACTTTTAGCTTAAAATGGAAGTACAATTATATGCTTATTTTCAGGTTTGTCTGCACAGTAAATTTAAGAACTGGATTGTTCAAAATATTCAAAATCCCTCAATTTTTAACGGGTATCTGAGCCCCCNAAATTCAGCTCATGACATTCCTGGTAACATCATCAAGCATTTACAGGGTCAAAATGGATTTTTAGGTAAAGAATATTCAAAATGAAAC
The DNA here is from genome assembly GCA_036244855.1 of Temnopleurus reevesii. Classification (NCBI taxonomy): domain Eukaryota; kingdom Metazoa; phylum Echinodermata; class Echinoidea; order Temnopleuroida; family Temnopleuridae; genus Temnopleurus; species Temnopleurus reevesii. The sequence goes on along the minus strand of BQKZ01009930.1, from coordinate 2,302 downwards.
TATTTCAGATAACAGGACTAGTAGATAATTTTGCCCCCACCCCTACATAAAAAGGCTTTTTTAATTGAAACAATAATTATATTGCATCAATACTCATTTACCTGTAGCTCTCTAAAGATTTCACCAAAGCGATACAGATTCCACAATCACTATAAACGGGGAAATATCAACTTGGATCGAGTGCAAAGGAATCTGTTTCACCTCAACAAAAAAGCCCTAACTTTTAGCTTAAAATGGAAGTACAATTATATGCTTATTTTCAGGTTTGTCTGCACAGTAAATTTAAGAACTGGATTGTTCAAAATATTCAAAATCCCTCAATTTTTAACGGGTATCTGAGCCCCCCCCCCCCCCCCCCAAAAAAAAATTGTTTGTTAGATGGTAGGAGACATGAAACCAACAAACACCATTAACTCTTTAGTTGTAAATTTTTTTCCAACTGATCGATCCTTATGAATAGCAAAAGACGACTGTACCATGACTACTTCACAATGCAAAACAAGGGGACGAATACACAAGAGAATGTACATGCATAGCTAACAGGCTCACGTAGAGCCTAATGCGAACGTACAGAGGCTCGCTCAATCTCGAACGAGCCATTTACTTGCTCTTTACTCCTTATCCTGTTGGGTTAATTTTATGCTACATGGTGTATATCTTACATAGACATTATTAGAACTTATGACCTTGTGGAAGAAGAGGGGGTTATAGTGCACACACACACACCAAAAATATTTTATCATACACTTCAGTTAGTGGAGGTACATAACATTTTTTTTTTTACTTATCCGAGCATGGATAAACACTGATTGACAGTGCTTTACCGAGATGCCGTGAAAACAAAAATCACCTGCATCTCGGAGAGGAATCGAACACACAATCTCCTGATGACTTATTCATCTAATAACCCAACACAAAAATCATTCAATTGATAAACATTTTCTTTTTCATGGCTGTAATATCAAGCAAATATTTTCATTTACATCATCATGAACCCATTGATCCAAGGTCATTGAAAGGTCAGGAATAAGGACTTGAGTGGCTCCTCTCATGCCACAATGGTGTATCAGTTTACTGCCCAAGCCCTAGCTATGATAAAGACCATCCTTCACCTTCCCATTTCATGACATTCAATTGACAGATGGTATAGTGGTGTGAAAAGGAATGCCAAGCAAGAGGGAGAATGCCAGAATAGGGACTACTGAATTAGCTGAAATTTCTGCTGGGGTTTTATTTTCGCGAACTTTGCAACCATGAATTTGCTAACATTTTCACTCTAGAATGTCCATAGACTTGTGTATGTACAAATTTTTTCTACAAATCGCTTTTATGTGCGAAAATGTACATAAAATTAAGTGATTTCGCTAACGTGTATGTATTCTAATATATTGGCTTTCACAGTAAACTTTAGAGTTTACACCGTGAGCTATAAACAGCTCTCTAGGAGTTCTTGGAAAAAATTTAGGGAAGCTTCAATGGGTCTTCATTTAGTAAAATTAATGTTAAAAGATTTCTGTAAATTGCCTCCAAAAGCATTCAAGGGGAGGTACTGGAGAGCATCACTCTCACTCCCCTTTTAATTCTTTTTTTTTTTTTCATTTTCCCCATTTCCACCAGACCTAATAATAGTTTTCTTTAGCATTTAGTTTTGTGTTTAGCTCCTCTCACCCACTAAATAATGCTTATCCTCAGCCTCCACTAGCAGACTGAAACTTATCTGACCCGATTTAACCAAGTTCAGAGAAATCACAAAACTACCAAAAGGTTATAATCTAAAGCTGCTCTAGTCAAGATGACTACACAAAATGAGAAATCACGTTTTGATGTTCTTTTCCACATGACATTTGTTTAAAAAAAAGAGAGAAAAAAGGGAAATCAGGGGCCTGTAACATAAATGAGATGCAATAAATTTTGCTTTCAATCGCAAACTTTAGTATTTCCAACAGACTTACGATAAATTTGACAGCTTATAAAACAACCCTCTTCAAGATTTACATTCTATTTCTAAAAAGAATTGATATTCTTTTGCACAAAATTTGTAGCTAATTTTACCAATTTTTTTTTGCCTTTACTCTTCAGATCAGATATTTTTATACTAGCGCAGCAATATTGATATTTGCACCAGATTTGACAAAGAAACTTTTGCAATGACCTAATTTAGCCAGCAGACACACGGTAATAGTTCTCTCAAATTTTCAAGTATCGGTACTATTAATTTTTAAATTGTTTATTCTTGGGGAAACCCTAGATAAGCCTTTTTAGCTTTTCCCTACCATATTCACCCTCAACTTTTTTTTCCTTA
>BQKZ01009929.1:5582-20097 GCA_036244855.1 Temnopleurus reevesii | reverse complement strand
AGGCAAGGCCTTTCAGTCTGCCGAACGCATAAACACAGTTGAAGAAACAAACGCGCGCCTGCCGAATGACAATGAATAAAAACAAATTAATCCGACCAATACCGACCCCGACACGAGCGCGCGTTCAGGTGTTGTCGTCTGCCGTCAGCTGAAAAACGCAGCTCACACTGGCGTCATTTTAGTTTGGCTTTTATCTGCGTCAAATACATTAGCGCATACGTCAATGACGCGCGTTCAGGTGTTGTCGTCTGCCGTCATCTAAAAAAAACGCAGCTCACACCGTGCGTCATTTTGATTTCGCTTTGATACGGCGTCGAATACATTAGCGCACACGTCAATTATGCGTTTTAGGTGCTTTCAACTGTTGTCAGCTGTTTTGTATAACACAGCTCACACAATCTTGTGCTTTGTCGTACTACAACGCACGTTAAGGTGTTATCTGCCGTCAGCAATTTTGTAAAATCCTGCTTACACCGTGCGTCGTTTCGATTGCGCTTTTCTCTGCGTCAAAATAATACGTAAAACATGATGTTGAGGCATACACCATTAACGAAACCGCAAATTCATGTGATCTTTTCGTCATGGATATTGACGCCAAAAAGTAAGACCTGTCACCCCCACCCCCACCCCGCCCCCTTCGAACGGGTTTTAAATCCCATTAGTGCGCTAGTGTGAAAATGAAAAATATTTCTTTACTAAGATAATGATCATCATAATAACGACAATTGTAACGATGCTAATAAAGACGAATTTTTTGGTAGAATTAGCTGTGTCACTGTAAATGCATTTTTGTCATGTACTTAATAGCCTGTTCCGATTTTTTGCAATGTAAAGGAGCCTTGAAAACACATTCAAATTCGTTTTTACAGAAATAGATAACCGTCCCTTATCATCTGAATTCAAAATAACTCCATCAATATTTCACATCTTACCTTTTACGAGATCGGGGTATCGAAAAGTACACCCCGTTTGTGACGGGCTCTTCCCAGATATGTATTGCTGATTCGATGAACGTAAGGTATACAAAGATTTAATTAAATTCATATAGTATAGGTACAGTAGATGATGAAAGAATAACGTCGTGTTTGATTAGTAATACAAACCGTTTAACTTTAGGGCATGGATATTAATTTGATGAAACGGAATCAATTAACAGTTATTAAGGTATTNTGACAGGTGAAATTGTGTAGTGTAGAAATGATATCATATGATATATAATGTATGTACTTTAAACGAGCTCTCAAGAGTTTTCTTCTTGGCAATATGTAATTTCTTTATACACGCACATTTATCGACTACTTTCCCAATTATCACAATGAAATTTTTAAGTTCCTCGTAACATGAATTTGATAAATATTTAGAAAATAAATGTGTTCAAATTAGCCAATCATAATTCATTCAGTGATTTTATGCATTTAGGAAAAAATCTATTTGTTTTGAATGTAAATTTTTATGTTTATGTATTGACTGATGTAATATTTTAATTTGCGGAGTTTTGTTATTTTGTATGTTGTTAGTGTAAATATTTATGTATAAGTTTTACTGATGTATTATTTTGATTGCCAAGTTTTATTATTGTATATGTTCATGTACTTTTTATTATGCAGGACCCTTCGTGATACCAACATCTTGTTGTGAGGTCATCCTGCTGAAATATTGATCGATAAATAAATGAATAAATAAATCAGGACAATGTAAACATTTTTATTATGTGTGAATAGATTCCGACAAAAATTATGTTGAAATACGAGGGGAAGGAAGGGCAAGCCGCGTTTTTACTCTCAGTATGGCTCCAATATTTAAAATTTGGGGGAGGGGGGGGGGGGCTAGGTGTTGGCTAAGACTCGATTGACCCTTCCCTGGATTCATGACCACACGGAAAAACTGTAAGGTCTAATCATTATGCATTTAGAATTAACAAAAACTTTTAAACACTTTCATTTTCACTTTAATTTTTATCGATATGGTTCGTGGAATGAGCGCAACGCCATTCGGCACCCTTTGAATTTTTGCCACACTTGGACATCAGCTTAGTCTGCAAGCTAGACCCAAATCCAGGTAAATTATTACTTGTTTAGGGACACCAAATCATAAGAGTGATTGCTATTTGGTACTTGAACAAGCTGGTAATGTTTTTAGTCTAGCCAACAAGACAAATACATAGTCAGTATAATAAACCAGTCTAAAATTAATAACGAAGTGTTTTTGTTGAGGTGCAGGTTTGAGTAGGAAAGTTCTGAGCAAAAATGAAAGATATTAAGTTTTCTTCCACCTAGACTAATCCTATGAAATTTGCCCGATCGGAACCTTTGAATAAAACCAGAAAATTAATAGTCAAATTTATGTTGTTTCTTTTCCATTCCTTTTAAGCCTTCAATTAGGCATACATTATTTTTTTCCGATCGTCGAACCATACCGTACCTGTCACTTTTTGAGCAAACAAACCCGTTTTCCTTGTGCAAACCTGTTTTCCTTGGCGTTAATATTAAAAATTGAATGAGAAACGCCTTTAAACCAAAATTCATCATCAACATTTTTTTCCACATTGGTGTAGCCATAAATTATGAATATTGATACGGAGGAAGAGATACATCGGGGACCTGTAACATAAAATATGCAATCAAACTGACGATAAATATCAATCGTAAGTCTATGGCAAAATGTGTACCAAAGAGATACGATTAATCGCAAAATTAGTCGTTATCATTTTATGTTACAGGCCCCAGAACTGCTTTGACAAATGCACCCATCTTATAAACCCCTCAAAAAAGTTTGAAAATCTAAGTTTACGGACACATAGCAAAAATATGGGAAAGTTATTTCCATATCGGGCAATGTCACTGAAAAGAGTGATTTATTACCTCAAGAATCCATAGTTTAACAACGTGACTATACTATAGATCAATTACTGATTTGCAGCTTTTGCATTCATACTTTTTTTTATACTTAAAAGGGATTTACTCAGCTGTGAAATAACGTCTGGAAACAAATGGGGCGTCATTCTTTAGATGATAAAACACTCTTTTTAGTGATATGACTCGATATGGATTTAGATTTTCCGTTTTTATGCTGTGTGTCCGTAAACTTGGATTTCCAAACTTTTTTTTAGGAGTTTAGACGACTGAATGAGGGTTACCCATGAGACTACTTTCTAGCTGTGTTTTATTGGTCTGATTGATTTTAATGAAACGTAACGCGCGTTATATGGTTAATGAGTACTACCACTGTGCTAACTAGGTAATAGTCCCATCAATTATGTTTTGTGTGAGTAATATTAGTGTGTTCACATATCTGAATTGGGTCATGATGAAATGCCCATCCAGATCATTGGCAAACCCAAAACGTTGTGCTGCTTTAGTTGATATGATTAAGCTGATAGAATTTTTTCCCCTTTCTTCCCTGATTGTTCAAACGAACAAGCAACACATGTATACACGTTGATAGTACATCAACATACTAATCGAGTAGATAAGTGTGTCCCCCCAAAAAAAAATAATAAATAAATAAATAAAAAGCAGAAGAAGAAGAAGAAGAAGAAGAAAGGAACAAAACATTTCGGACATCTGAATCCGCGGTTCTTATGATAGACATTCAAAACAAAGCACACTTTCTTACACATTCTTAAAAGTGTTTATCAAATTCATGATCCAATAAACTTTTCTATTGTGAACTTTGTTGAGAAAGCAAAATAATTATGTTTAATGCATGACTGTTGGATCTTAACTTGACAGGCTATTACCTTGTTTCTTCCCAGGTGCTTCCCATCTCATCATCTTTATTTCATTTAATATTTTTTTTCATTCTGCAGTGTGAGTTTTTTTATGCGTTTTATATGTGTGTTATGGTTATATATGTATATGTATGGGTATGCAATATGTGTGTTTATATGTCCGAGTGTGATTAAATTTATTTTGGGTTTGTTTTATATGTTCATCTCATCTTTTTCTAAAAATCTTTGCACATTATTTTGTATGCCACACTAATGTCAATTTGTGTATATAACGTTTGTTATATGCATTGTGTATGGTATGTTGGTTTGGGGTTTTGTGTATGTTTATTTGTGTATTATTTATTTTACATGTTTGATTTACACACATTTTTTTCACTAAAGATATCATACATTTTTTTGTTTTTTGTTTTCATTTTTTATCTTTTATTTCCAATGCAATTCCAGTTTTAATCATCCACATCTGGTGTTAACACACTTTCGGTGAACAGGTTCCGGCGGAATGCTTCTTCGCTACGACTCTTGTTACTCGCTCCAGGTAGCCAGTAAGAGCGAGTCGGCGCACCATCGATCGGCAATGACCCGCTTCTACCGCCCATAAGTTTTCCAAGGAATCAAAACGAAACGCCAATTTTCGATAAGCCAGAAATTAATTTAATCTTGATTATTATGTGGTGTTAAGAGGTGTTGAATTGGCATACCATTGCAATGAGCTGTAAATGCTGACAGAAGTCTGCTGCATGTAGAACAGAAAGGATGAAAGAGAGAGAGAGAGAGAGAGGGAAAGGGGGGAGGGCGAGGTGGAGAAATGGGGTTAAAGATACTGAAAGTGGAAGGAAAGTGACTCGTTTAAATCTACTTCTAAAAAGCGACTTCCTCTAAACTAGAATCCAAACCGACTCGGAAGGCCAGTTATGTCCCTTTCAAAGCTAGGAAACCCACAAAGTGGATTTCAAGTCCACTTCAGCAAAGTGGCCCTGTTGTTAGGCGACGAATAGAAAACTGATCACCTGATCTCCCCGTGACCCCCGCTGCGCTCTTCCATTGACTATACGTATGAATCTTGTGGGCTCTTCAAGGTTACCTGATGGTTAAACCACTGCTTTACTAGTCTCGAGCGTTCAGATTACCGGTTGAACTGGTTCCTGGTAATGAAAGTCCATCTCGCGATGTGGATTTCAAAGCAAGCTTGGAAGGTCACTCTCCTGTCCGCTTGTACCGTTCAGACATGCCGTTAAACTAGCTTGAACTGGTTTCCGTTTACGTGCTTTAACGCCGTAGATCTAAACGGGGTACTACATGTAGGAGAAAATCTAGTTGATGGGGAAAAATATTCTATGAACAAATCTTCATTGTAATCCAACATACGGAAACCTTAATTGAGTCATTCAAGCTAATCTAACGTAACTTTATGATTCCATTGTCCTTCAAATTTCACCAAGTTGATTTATATCGTCATTGAACATTTTATTCGCCATGTCGAAAGTAAGTATGATTTAAACCATGTTTTGCGTCTTGAAAAAGGGCAGGTAATTTGAGTCCTATTGTTTGGAATACAATGCTCTTGAGTTACATTTTATTTGCACAATACCGTTATTCGAACTTTCGATGGAACTTGTTGCGAGGCTCTTAAACGTGCTTTGTCGTATTGATGGGACATTATCTGTGACGTGTGTGACTACGAAGTTGACTTTTTGGTTCAAAATCTCAGTTTAATGTAGAAGCCATTGCTTTTTTAGTATTTTTCTCTCAAAATTCACGGAGTCACTAATTGGCTTTAACATTAGATGTTTCTCATCATGTCACAGATCAATAGGCAGGAACTTTGCACGATGTCTGTGACAATTGATATTTTATGCGCGTCTCACAATATCCTTGACCATTGATTTGTAAGGTAAGTCACAGTTCATTTTGAAACCAGTGATCAAAGCCTTATGAATATCGAAAAAAATATGAAGAGAATGTAATGCTTCCAACCTAAATGTAAGATTATGTTTAAAAAAATAATGATAATAATAAATAATAATAATATGGTCACATGCGTTACATAAAGACACTGGTGTGCTTACTCGCCCGAATGAGACAATATTTCCATGTTATTGATATTATCAGAGTGAAAAGTTTAAGCATGTTTCTTGTGATCTGTATAGTCCTACAATGTAAAAAAAAAAATGAATAAAAAGGTAAGAGAGACAAAGTAGAGTGAAGACATATATAGTTACTTTAAATTTTCGACCTTCATGAAGATATTTTTAGGAGACATCTAAAACTATATATAAAGTGGGGGTTTACCTCTTGTACATAGTTTCGATTATCTCTTGAAGATGATCTTTATGAAGGTCGACGATTTTAAGTAGCTGAATTTGTCTTTACTCAGAGTCGTTATTCTTACTTTGGGGGTATCATGTATTCTGTGGACATAACTTTTTCAGTATAAAAAGTTAATCTAGAAAATATACAGACCCCATTTCAATATGGCATACGGTGGTTACCATGGTAACGATAGGTAACATGTAGCGAGAAACGTCCAAGCTTGTTGTATCACGAGGGGTCCTAGCTGATAACAAAATACGTGAAGATGAAATAACAGATTTTATTCAGTAATTTCATGACAGCTAAACCACTAAAAGCATACTGTCTGTTTCTCTTGGACAATATCTGGCTTATTCTGTTGTTGTCTTATAGTAGAATAGATGTAATTTTACATTATTTTCTACAATGTGCCAGAGTACTTTGTTTTCATCACCTACTTCGTCGTTTGTTTGGTTCCCACTCCCACGCAGTAAGAGCGTGTATATTGGATGACCCGTGATGATATTTCAACCGCTTACAAACGTAGAAGTGCGAAATAAGGACAAATCGATCTATTTTCATGCTTATCCCCTAATTAGCTGGGTAAATGTAATAAAATTACATTTATTTTTAAATTGTTTAAATTATCTTTGCTCAAAACCTTAGTTGTTTTTCTCCCTCATACATGTCATATTGATTACTTCGTTTAGGATTTACTTTATACCCTCATCATGTAATTCTAAAATTGAAATCCTTTATATGAGATTCAATATTTTTGAATAGTGTTTTGCTCACTGTATTTGGCTAAATCACCCGTAGCATAATATTATATCTTAAGGTTCCACATTTTCATTACTCTTGAAAAAATTATTCATGTTTCCTTTGAGGATTATCTTCCATTTTTCCATTACTGATATTGATAGAATACAGAACAGTGTTTTTAGACTCTTTTGTTTCAGAGTGTCAATTGAAAGTTTTCTAGTGTAAAATGTGCACGACTTTTGTTTGAAATGTGACTAACGCTCTTGTAACATTAGAGAGGTTACGCACCGTCAACGCGAACGGCAAAATCGCTGATCAATACCATTTTCGACCCGTCTAGGTCGACTTCGCTGGTTGCCAGTGACAACAGCGACGAAGAGCAGAATTCTTCAACGGTCTTTGCTCAATCCCGCATCCGTCTTAGATGCAAACGTAGCCAATCAGATGCGGCCAAGCGTATCACGTGCCTATTATGCAAATCACGTAATCATGGATTCCTCGACGTGAAAGTTCGATTCCTGACGTCACACTCAATTTGTATACTGCCGTTGAGCGAGTAGCGTAACAGAAGTTAAGAGCAACGGAGGGAATAAGGACGGGCTAGCAAGAACGCAGGAATCTGACGAATTCTCCCGTCGTTGAGCCGCTCCGTTGTCGAGCGTAACCTCCCTATTGTCACACATCAACGCTTTTGCCAAATTGATATTGTTTTGTCACACTGTCGCACTCAGAACATGTGAATGATAAAGTTGGAAACCTTATTTGCTTTTACATGAATCTGGTAATTTTCGTCTCGGTCTCATCGCCCAGGAAACACAATTAAATTTGTACATACCTTCATTGGATATATGTCCTGTAATTCCTAAACATTATCAATAAATAATTGGGACGTACCATATATCCATGGTAATACCGAGCAAAATACCGGATACGCCTTTGAATGAAATAATTCTAGATTCTCACACAATCCCCATTTCATCCCACATTCAAAACTAGCCCACGTAAACATGAAAATAGACCAAAGTGCATTGTCATAACAAGTTGGCCCAACNAAGGGCAGGTAATTTGAGTCCTATTGTTTGGAATACAATGCTCTTGAGTTACATTTTATTTGCACAATACCGTTATTCGAACTTTCGATGGAACTTTTTGCGAGGCCCTAAAACGTGCTTTGTTGTATTGATGGGCCTTTATACGTGACGTATGTGACTAAAAAGGTTTACTTTATTTATTGTCACTTTGTGGTAGAATTCATTGCATTTGTTCTTCGTGCTTTTGTCAAAATCCATGATGAGTCGCTATACACAGACTTTCGTAATATAGTTATATTCATTCGTGTTTGCCCCAAGACGAATTAATTATCAAGATGCCAAAATAAACTGAGAGTGTAATAATCAGAATGCTTCTTGCATACATTAGCATTGCCAGATTGGACAAAAATTGTAGCTTGCCATGTCAAGCAACTGTCAAAAAATTCTTTGTATTGAAAAAAAAATGCTACATATAAGATGAACATTTTTTTCAGTTTGTCATGGGGCGTTTTACAAAGAATCATGAACGTAATTTGAATATATTGCGAAATAGGTATATTATCTTAAAAATGAGATGTGGTTTATCATGGCTGGCCATCACGTGACATATCAATAGGCAGGGATTTTTTTTTTATGATGCGTGTGACATATCATATTTCGTGCACGTCGCACAACATATATTGATCTGTGACGTGATGACCAGCCGTGATAAGTTGTAGTTCATATTGAAGTCTTTGAACAAGGCTTTATGAATATTGAGAAAAATATTAAGAGAATCTCAAAATAATATTATGTTCGAAAGATAATTATTTTTGGTTACATACGTCACAGATAATGGCCCCGATTATGTACCGGGCCAATGTTAGAATGTTTTCATGTCATTGAATTTATCAAAATGAAATGTTGAAGCATCTTATTTGTGATCTTTATTCCTAAACTATATATAAAAAAAAAAGACTGAATAAGAAAGTAGAAGTGACGACTCCGAATAGAGACATAATTCAGTTACTTCAAATTTTTGACCTTCATGAAGATTATCTTCATATCAGGAGATATCTGAAACTGTGTATAAAATGTGGGAATACCACTTGTACAATAGTTTCAGTTATCTTCATGAAGGTCAAAATTTTGAAGCAACTCAATGTGTCTTTACTGAGAGTTGTTATTCTTACTTTTGGGTTTCACGTATTCTGTAGACAGTTTTAGTACAGCATCGGATGGTTACCAATGTAACGATATGTGACATATAGCAAGAAACATCCATGCTTGTTACATCACGAGGAGTCCTGTATGATACAAAAAAAAGTACATGAAAATAAAACAACAGAGGAGGGGGAGTATACACACAACTTTTGTTGTACCCAACACTGAGTTTTTTAATCTTTACTCCATGAAAATACCGGATACGCCTTTGAATAAAACAATTCTAAGTTCTCACACAATCCCCATTTCATCCCACATTCAAAACTAGCCCACGTAAACATGAAAATAGACCAAAGTGCATTGTCATAACAAGTTGGCCCAACAAAAAAAAGTGATTCTCCGTCAAACAAACAAATCTTGTCTATGTATTCGTTCTTCGTCTAAACAATACATCTCTTCATCCGCTTCAAAGTCATAAAAATCAGCTCTTTTTCCCAGATGATTCATTTTGATAAACAATGACGTTTCTGGAAACAGACAAAAAGGGGCATCCCAACCAATATCGTAAAAAGTCAAATCGCAAAATACGAGGAATAATGAAGGATAGAAAAGACAGTAAACAGAAAGGTGAAAATTGGAAATACAATAATTCCCCTTCCCCAAACCTAAAGGCCGGCACACACCTTTGCGTTTTTAGCTTGCGTCGGCCCAGCGTTTTAAAAGTAAAAAAGGGTACCCGATCGCACAGTAGGCAATACGCTGAATATACGGTGGACTGACGTTCGGCTTGTGCTCAAAGAGCGTAGGCGGAACGTCAGTACACCGTATGACCTGTGTCTTTGTGCGTCCAGGGAACGCTTGTAATTTTCAAAAACGCTGGGCTGACGCTGGTTAGAAACGTTAAGGTGTTAGTCGGCCTCAGGCACGACTTTTCAAACTTCACGTGAAAATTTATCGAATTTAGGCTAGTTCCCCATGACCCCCTCCCCCTGGTGCTATGTTCTTGAAACATCCCTACTCTCTCAGCCTAAACTTCCAAAAAAAAAGTGTCTCGTCTTTCTCAACCTTTAGCCCCTGCCCCTGGCGTCACCCTGGCAATTAACGGCTATTATGTTTATAAATTATGACGTCATGGGAACCAAGTGATGTCATGTCAAAAAAACATCAACGAGTGAAAACTGGGAATTGGGCACGATCTGTCAGGATTTTATGTGAAACTAAAATTTTAAAAGATAGTAATGATGGTACAGGATGTTGCAGTGTTTTTAGTAACATTTGCAAAGCACAACAATGGGAAAAAGAAAATAATCTGAAAGCCACAATAATAAATAGCTAAATCATAGATTCAAGTTGCCAGGGGAAACGGGAGAGAAAATATTTTTAAACAATATGAGAAAGCAATTCTTTGATTGATCATCCATTAAAAACAATCAGACCAATTACATTATTTTTATGTAACGTTTTTGTATCTATGCTTACTCTGTGATAGGTCACGTTAATAAAACTATGGCACTTGGCATATTGTTTTCAAACACGATATAAACTATTTCCGTAAAATAAGGTGGGTCATGCATGGGCAATGGATCCGTGCGCCGTGTATTGAACTGTACCGACACAACCATCACGAGCCGTTCAGATTTCAAAAGAATTACAAAGGAATATTGAATTGATGTTCGACTTAATCAGTTAATTTCACGGAAGTAGTTTATATCGCGTTTTTTCCCCTGTTTTTGAAGTATCTGCTGGATCATAAAATCTATTTTTGTGTATGCCATCATGATTTTCAAACTAGATTACATAAACTTGTTGTGTCAATTATATCTACTTCTGTACGTGATGCTTCCTTGCCCTTTTAAAATTTTTATCTTTCTTACTTGAAAAGTCGTAAAGATAATTCAGATAATTTCACACCCCAGTCCCTCTTTCACCCCTCCTGTGTGTTACAAGTATTGAAGTCAATTGCAAATCAAAAAGAGCATTGGGTCACGGTGCGCTTTTAAAGACCGATTTTAGCCTGCGTCAGCCCAGCGTTTTTTAATATAAAAAACGCTCCCTTGACGCCCACAGACGTAGGTCATACGGTACACTACTGTTCGGCGTACGCTAATTGAGCGCAAGCCCAATGACATCAGTCCACCCGTTTGATCAGTGTATACTGTGCGCTATAGAAGCGTTGTTTTTATTTTAAAAAACGCTATGCCGACGAACGCTAAAAACGGAAGGATTTGATTTCAATTCAATTGAAGCGCAAATTGTGCAATACTATTTGCACTCCTCGTTGTAAACGCTTAGAAAATGTGCAAATTGAACTTCTTGTCCTCTACCGTAAGGGAATTTTTTGTCTTATCAAAGTGTGCCCGAAGCTTTGGCTAATAACGTCAATTGCCTGAATCTTGGGGCGCATTTCGGCTCCATCATTAGTGGTATTTGAACACGCGCAGTATTTGATCCCCGCTCTTCATCAATTTGACAGTGCGTGGCTTATCTATCTATCTGTCTCCTAGATTCACGAAAAGCCGCCAAAAGCCTCCACATTCTTCTGGAAAATACCGGGATTTAGAACATTCGTGGTTCAAGTTTTCGTACATCCGTCGTCTATTACGGGATCAAACGCACGTATATGATGTAAAAGTGATAACAACAATTTCAGGTAGCATAAAGAGGTCAATTTTATGACTAAAATTGATGTCTGAAAATTTGTTTTTGATGATACTTTGATTTAAGACATTCGTTGCTCAAGTTTTAGTACACACATCGTCTATTTCAAGGTCAGACGCATGTATCCAATGTGAAATGATAACAGCAAAAAGGAAAAAAAATATGACTAAAAATGTATTTCTGATTATTTCGCTTATTCTTTTGGAAGTTCATAAACTCTTGGAGAATTTGTTTGAAAATTAACTCATCACTGGGCAATAATCTGATCTGTTATTATCAATTTTTGCATTTGTTAGAATCAGCAGCTTCTGAGCACTTTTTGATACCTTCTTTTCAATATCCATAANGGGTAGGGGCGCAAAATTGCAGAAGGGGTGCAAAATTTGAGATGACCATTTGTTTTTTGCTTGTTGGCTCTCCAGGGGGGGGCAAAATTCCAAATCGATCGGGCCCTCGGGTTGTGAATTTCTTGGCTCACTCGTGATATTCATATATTCAATCCTGTATTTTGGGGCTCGCAGCTTGTTTCGGACAGAGCTGTATTTTCCCGGTAAAGATTTTCCACTTTATATCTGACTGCTTTTAGCAAGTCAACTTCGGCTTTCCGCTGGGTTATCAAATAATCCCTTCTCCTCAGACGTTTCAGAAAATTACCAGAAATTTTTGCGATTGTGATTTGGGACGAGATAAAGGATGAATGAACAATAAAGTAGTCGGAAGAGAGAACAAAAAATAATGAAAAGACGGTCCAAAACGTTGCTCTTTAAAGTAATAAGTTTGCCATTTGGGAAATGATATTTTCCTGTCAAAATTACAATACACGCTGAGATCGATTTCTAAAGAATTAGTTAATTGTTTTACGATTCTTTGATCCAATTATATACGTTATTACTTGAAGAGCGTAAACATCACAATCATATTATCTCTTTAGCCTTTTCTGATTTCAAAAGAAGTGCATTATGATACATTTATCCAAAAAGGACAGTGTCTTCTTTCAGAAATGCTTTATCCCCTCAAAAAGTAGATCTCTTACCATGAGCAGATGAGAAATGTCTAAATATTTTTATTCAAAATATATCATACTTCAGACAAAAAATATCTAATAGATATTTGACTCTTATTCAAAATATCAGCATGCATTATTTTCATCAATGTATTAATACGCTATGAAATGTTTTTTGTTTGTAAAAGACATGGTGTAATCTAACTCAGTTTTGTTCGTCCATTCATTCATTTTTTGTTTATTTAGTGAATGATTGAATTGATACATTTAAGATTTTTAATGTGTTTTTTTCGGGAAATAACAAATCGCGAAAGTGAAAAGTGTACTCAAACACACTATTCATTATCAATTTGAAAATGCAGAACGAGTAAGAGGACGGTGCCGTCACAGAAAAGACGGGGAGCGCACTGCACATGAGATAGGCGGACCGCTGATTGGTCGATCAGAGTAGCGTGTCGACTCGTCGCCCGTCCAATCAGCGGGCTTTAAGGACTCAGCTTCGAGGCGCCACGACAACTTTCGTTATTGCGTTACTCCACAACGACACCGCACACAAAACCACAATTTCGCTACCAAGTTTTTAACGTGCATTTGCTCTCCTCTTTTTCCCTCTTTTTCGCATGGTATCTCCCGGCAATATGACAGTAATCAATTAAAAAAGAGCACATCGATTGCTCAATAAAACAGCAACCAAGGTCTAGGGCAATATGGAAAGCTTTCCCAATCAAGGAGATCGTGCCAATGTTTTTGCAGGTGATAGAGCAGGGATTAATTTCTCGGCAATCAAAAAGCTGCGAAATGAATTTGACATTAATATTGTAATCTCTCGATTTCCTCTTTCAGGGAATGATATCTGTTCGAGGAAGTGTAATTGAAGTTGGCTTTCCCTTCGTTAGTTCACACCTATCTATGCAAAACGATCTATAGTCAATTCCGAGTTGGGAAGGGTAGGGGTAAACCAGAGGTCAGCTGAGAATCGAGACGAAACGAGAAAACGAATGCTTTTGATTGTATATAATATTACTTTCTAGTTCGTTTCATAAAGTGGGCTATTATGTCTACAGCATTTACAGCGGAATCAACAAGATGTATATACTCCCTTAAAACAGTGAAAATATTCACTTGGCGGTAAATTCATTCCTAAATAATTTCTTTTCTGAAATTAGCGTAAATTTTCATCTTTTCACTCTGTTCGAATATTCCGTGATCATGATTGTTATTGCAAAACGTTAGAATACCATAACAATTTAGTCGAATTGCTTTCAAATTCTAGATTAACATGGCCGAGTGAAGGTTTTCATTCATTAATTCTAGAGAGTATTTTGATGATATGTCGGTTTTTCATGTTGCCGGCCTTAACCGTATTAAACAGCCACTTAAATGTATAATCGATTGTCTAATTATATTTTATTGATATAGTGATTGATCGATTGTTTGATATCATTCATCAAGTATGCCATGAGATAAACCGTTGTAGAACAGCCTAGACTCGGGTTACTTCCAATGAGGTCCACCTCGGTATTTGAGAGAAGGAAGGGAGCATGTGAGAGAAGAAGAGTGGAAGTTGGGGTTAGTGGGTTGGTCATGAAATAATATTCATATCACTTATGACAGCCGCAAACTGACCTCATAGCGCACCCCACCTCTCTCTCTCTCAATCTTACTTCTAAACCTTTTCAACTTCTTCCTAAAATTGGTTTTATCTATCCACTTTCTCATCTTTTCTCTCCACCTCCCCCGCCCCACCTCGTTATGCTTCATCCCATAACTTTCTTTTAGAACCATCTCGCGACGCTCTGATATTTCATTTTCTCTTTCTGCCCAATGTTCATGAAATTTATATCTCATTTTCATTTTTCTTCCCCCACCCTTCTCTCTCTCTCCCTCCATCTCTCTCCC
>BQKZ01009926.1:6293-24567 GCA_036244855.1 Temnopleurus reevesii | reverse complement strand
GCGACACAAGAGCACCGGAACATGTTCACTTCATCAATGCAGTTACCACCGTTTTGACAAGGCATCGAGGCACATTCGTTTATGTCTGGAGGTAGAAGCAATCATAATTTGTTGGTTATTCAATTGGAAACATTTTGTAACGCGTAATATATATATATGTGTGATATGAATAAATAAATAAGTGTTTATGTAAAAGTTTTTACTGATGCATCATTTTGATTGCCGATTCTTCTTTTTGTATTTTTCATGTACTTTTTATGATGCAGGACCCCTCGTGATACCAACATCTTGATGTGAGGGCATCCTGCTAAAATATTGATCAGTAAATAATTTAATAAGTCCATCAGGAATCAATATGGAGAAAGGATGTAACTAGAATTAACAATATTGAATAAATTCATAAATCTTATTAACCATTACGTCATCCGGCGGAATTAATCACAAACCTTTCAATCATATCGGATTCACAGAACAATATCGCCTGGGCGCTCCGGTGGTGTAGTGGTTATGGCACTGGTCTAATCATCCAGAGGACGTGGGTTCGAGTCCTACTCGGTACAGCCTATGATTTTGTTCGGGTAACTTCATCCAGCAGTAGCATGTGTACCCTTTTGTGGGCCGTTGGTGACAAATATCGAAATGAACTCTATCTACTGGTATCATAGAATTAAGAAGTTAGTATATACTCACTATTTTGACAGAAGTCTCTATCTAATCAAGCTTTGCACGACTATAAAAACGGCACGGCATCACGGCACGGTACTTACGCGATATCTCCGCTGCGATTGGCCAATGTTGAACATCATTTGCACGGAGAAACACGCTGGCCAATAAAAACCAACATAGTGCGTGAATACCATACCGTTATGCCGCTCCACGTTTGATGGGCTGGGGCCTTTATACGATTGTAATTCTCAAATTCTTTCTTTGGTGAGTTTATGGCCATCGATATGGAGAATTAAGAAGAAATAGTATTATATATATACTCACTGTTTTGACAGAAGTCTCCATCAAACCCAGCTTCACAGGTACAAGTAAATGAGTTCACAAGATCTGTACAGTCGCCGCCATTTTGACAAGGGAAACTTGCACACTCATTGATATCTAAGGTGAGGAAAATTAAAAAATATCATAAGTGATTGAATCAAGTTTTGAGGGGCATCTGAGGCCAAACATGATAATTTGCTAGTCGGTAGTATTCTCAAAACTAATTCCCCTAAACATCGCGTGAAATTATAAGTGTCTTTATATTTCGACATATTGAATATGAACGTTTGTCATGATGAATCGAAAGACGAAAGGTACAAAGACTAGCTTACATGTATTATTTATTAGTATTAAGCAAATCGGGACGTGCACACAAACACTGCACACACTTAAAAAAAGCAACCCATGGAGCCTAATTTATTTTTACGTTTCGTGTGTCGATCGTGAACGACAGATTTAAGTCTGTCTAACTCCTGAATAAGTTACCATGTGCCATGTGGGGTAAAATTATCTTGGGTTAATTTTACGTCCCTAAAGTGATTTACAAGTCATATTTTTTTATAACTCAGATACCATTTAACGTTTCGCCAGATAATGAAATTGGTGGACGGAGAGAAGCGAACGGTAAAAGGGAGTGCGCATCTGATGATCTCAACGGATGATACACATGCGTACATCATGGTTCTCGTTTCCTATCGTCCACAAGCTTTCGTCCATCATTTTCTAAAACCCCACTCGTATTGAATACAACAATATGCAGCCTCTGTAATATGAAAGATCTCCAATCAATCGTCCGACCGATATCAATCGCAAATCTATGCGAAATCATGTCCTGAAGTTTGTAAATGATCACAAAATTGATTATATCTCTTTAGTGTTATGGGCCCCTATACTTACTGATTTCGCAAATGGTTCCGGTATACCCTGGTGGGCAGTTACATGTGAACNCGTCCAATTTTTTTTTCATTCTTGCTCGAAATGTTTTCCCTTTTTGGACCTCACAATACCATTCACTTTTTGCACTCCGTTCGCATTATGTTCGTCAAACCCGCACGTTCCAGGCTTGATAATGTCTTTGTGATTCTCCTTTAACAATATTGAATTAATTCATGAATTCTTTTTACCATTATGTCATCCGGCGGAATTAATCACAAACCTTTCAATCATATTGGGTTCATCGCTAGGGCGCTAGCTCCGGTGGTGAAGTTGTTATGGCACTGGTCTAGTCATCCAGAAATCGTGGGTTCGAGTCCCACCTGGTACAGCCTATGATTTTTTTAATAGCCTCTGGGTAACTTCACACAACAGTAGCGTGTGTACCCCTTCGTTGTCAGTTGGTGACAATATTGAAATGAATTCATGGGTTCGAGTCCCACCCATTTCAGCTTAGGACTTTGTCCATTGTCTCCGGATAACTTTACACAGCAGTAGCGTGTGTACCCCTTTGTGAGCCGGTGGCGACATTATATCTACACGTATCATAGAATTAAGAAGTTAGTATAAACTCACTATTTTGACAGAAGTCTCCATCAAATCCAGCTTCACAGGTACAAGTAAATGAGTTCACAAGATCTGTACAGTCGCCGCCATTTTGACAAGGGAAACTTGCACACTCATTGATATCTAAGAGGAGTAAAACCAAAAAATATCATAAATTGTTGGATCAAGTTTTAAGGGGCATCTGAGGTTAAATGTGTAAGATTGCTAGTGGGTAGTATATACCAAAATAACTCCCCAAACATCCTATTAAATTAAAAGTGTGTTTATATTTTGTTGACATTCAATTTTAGAAATTGAACGATTATGATGACAAATTAAAAGACAACTGGTACAAAGACTAACTTACATGTATAAGCACGTGATATAAAAATTGAAATAAATACGAAATTTTATGGCGAAAATAGTCAATGACTGATTGCCAACCAAATCAAACGAAGAAGAGGAAGAAGCAAGCAGAGACGTGCGTACAAAGAACGCGCACGCTTTCCAAAAGCAACCCACGGAGCCTAACTCAGTTTTACGTTCCATGCGTCGACCATGAACGAAATTTGTATTTTTGTGTAATTACTAAATAAGTGATCCGTATCTTGTCGGATAAGATTATTTGGGCTTAACTTAACGTACCTAAGTAATCTACAAAATATACTTTTTTTAATCCAGTCTGTTGATTAACCGTCAGGATTTTCTTATTTGTTGTCTGATTTCCATCTGATTGTTCGTTTTTTTTCTATCAAAGCCAGTTTTCCTGTGATCGCAATTACAACAACAACAACAACAACACATGAATCTATCCAAGTTTTGTAAATAACCGAAGTGGTGGGTTTCTCGAAATTGGTGGACGGAGAGTCATGAATGGTAAAACCGAGTGCGCATCTAATGAGCGCTACGGATGATGCGCATATCGGATGTGCATTTGTTTCCTACCGTTCACAAGCTTTCTTCCACCGATTTCTAAAACCCACTAATAATAATCTGCAGCTCGTATTACGAAAGACTTCCAATCAATCGTACGACCGATATCAATCGCAAATCTATGCGAAATCATGTCCTGAAGTTTGTAAATGATCACAAAATTGATTATATCTACTTAGTGTTATGGGCCCCTATACTTACTGATTTCGCAAATGGTTCCGGTATACCCTGGTGGGCAGTTACATGTGAACGACTGGTGACCGTCCACTCAGGTGCCCCCATTTTCACACGGCTGGGGCACGCAGTCGTCGACCGCTGCAGGAAACAATGAAAAATGAATGTGTTACTGGAAAGACTGGACACACACACACATACACACAGCGCCGCAACCGTATCCATATTATGAGAAAATAGTATTTGTTTCCCCCTATCGCATATAGTTGTACGAATCGAACATATTGTGCCGTAATTATTGTTGCAGCTAGATGTCAACTTGGAACGTGGACTATCAGTAAACACCACACCACTTATTGAGTTTTAAATAAACTCCTTCAAACCATAAACAGTCTCTCTGTAAAAAATGCATGTCAATCATGGTCACTGCAAAACGATGAAGTACCTTTCCTTTGTCGTCTACATCTACTGTGATTACTTGAATGGCGGAGTGGATTGATTATTAGAATCATTGTCCTAAAAAAAAAAACAAGTAAAGTTTTGGCAAAATTGAATATTTTGTCTGACTCTCACCTTTCAACCCGAGGGTCGTAGGTTCGAATCCCATCTATGGTGTCAATTTCCTTCAGCAAAAAATAATCCGTATTGTGCTGCACTCAACCCTGGTGAGGTGAATGGGTACCGGTAGGAAGAAATTCCTTTAATGCAGTGATGGCCGAATGTAGCCATGCTATAGCCAGGTAACAATGCACATAGCGCTTAGAAACATTTCGTATATATATATGTTTTGTATTATTATTAGTATTACTTACAGTCTCGGCAAAACTGGCCCATCCATCCCGGAAAGCAAGTACAGGTGAAAGAATCGACCCCGTCCACACAGTCCCCATTGAAGCTACAGCTATCAGCCAAGCAGTTGTCGATATCTTTATGAAAAAATGATAATAATCATCCACATTACCGTCAACACGATTATAATACATTTCCGTAAAATTAAGTCCAACGCAAATTGAATGCTCCTTTGTAATGCTATTGAAATCGGAATCAACTTGTGATTGTTGATTCCGCACAGTTCAATACACGGCGTACGGATCTATTGTTCCATGACCTGATGACCCACACTATTTTTCGGAAATAGGTTGTATCCTCTTCGTCATGATTTGCATGTAATATCGTGATTTCGGCATTGGTCGACAAAGGCTTCTGGACGGTAAAAACGAGTGCGCATCTCATGTGAGCAGTACATGACAGGTGCGCAACTGATGTGCGCAACATTTACTGCGCAAATCAGTCACAAATTCGTTTCCTACCATCTACAAGCCACCATCCACCAATTTTGAAAACAGGCTAATAACAATTGTGTCAGTACCTATTGATGACTTGGGGAATCAAAATGTGGGAATAGTTTTGAGGGGGGAATTTAAATCCCTTGTCGATGATCAGACAAAAAAAGAAGAAGAACAACAATAAAAACGAAAAACGCTTCCAAAATTGTTTCAGAAAAATAGGAAAGATTTATTGAGATTGTTATTGTATTCGTGAGTTTTTGTCAGTTCAGTTATTTTATCATCAATTAAAGTACTTAAAGTCATATTCAATTAATGTATTGATATATTTCTTTTTAAAAAATCGCTTCTTGTTTTTAAAATGAATGTTTTCCCCTACCTATCTGCGAAAAAAAGTTACACAATATGCTCTGGTGGCTAAAGCAATCTATTTACTATCCTGATAAAGAAGGATAAAGAATAGAAAGAGAACTATGTAAGTTCTAGTGACCGGGTAATAATATCGGGAGCGCTCTAAACAGTCACACTGACTAGACAGGCGCTATATAAATCCGACACTGTTATTATCATTATTACATATTCTTTGAAGTTTGGCATTTCTGAACGGTTAAACTTACTCTCCCCGCACGTTAAGCCCTGGAATCCGGAAGCACATTGGCAGTTGTAACCGTTGATTAGGTCGACGCACGTAGCTCCATTTAAACAAGGCCCTGACGAACATTCATTAATATCTGTTGTGTTTTAAATTGAAAAAAAGTGAAATAATATTTTGACAATATGAAAATTAAAGTCAGAAAATAAATGGTAAATACTAGCGCATGTTTTTCCTATTTACACAAGCTTACCACCTGTACATAAAAAGGGAATCATTATCTATGACACACATCATGTCGCCCGTATTTTCATGAAACGTGTTCTTCTAGAGAATTAACACGCATTCCTTTAATATGCCCTTTGAATTATCTCTATGAGAGGAGTTTCTTGTCGTCGCGTAACTACAATACTGGGCTTTCGCTTTAAACCCGAACGCTATTTAAGACGTTATATCTACAGCGAGCCAAAGTGGAAGATAATCCGCACTTGAAAATAAAGAGGTCCTAGGTGCTTTAAAAACATTTTGTTTAGAAAATAACAACATTTGCAAAATACGAAAGTGACCGCTTCGGCAGTCCATGAATTTAACGTCGTGAATAGCGGTCGCGTTGCAAAGCGAAAGCTTAGTATTGTCGTTTCGCTACCGTCAATTCTTGAAAACACATATGATGTCACAATCATAACTATTTTTACTAGATGAATAATAGGTATCTATATCTCACTATTCAATTTATCAAAACATTATACATTTATGAAAGAGAAGAAAAAAAACAATAATTATCATAAATATGTGTACATCTAGTCCTGCATGTCATATCGACCGCAATGTGATCAATCATTAATCCGTCTTCAAAATATTTCTTGTCTGTGACAAGTTCCAACGCTATTTCGAAATTCAAACTAAGAAGTTGTTGTTCAAAATCAACTGCAAATCAACTTCAGCTTTGCAAAATGTAACGCGCATTTTCATTCGTGCACGGCATGCGCATTTAACAAGACGCGCATGAAACAATGATTTTGATTGGCGCGTTCCGATCAACTGCAACTTGCGATCAATTGCCACTTTTGAACGACACCCCCTAAGCCTGATATATCCCGAACCACTTTCTCATTCAAAAATGGGTTGCGGCCAGTACAACTTGAGAAAGTGGGGATACACCGATGATGACAATGGATGACTTCAAGTACGGTGTTTGGTGTTGGTGTTGGTGTTGATCGAGAGAGCAAAAACGGTCCGTAAACCGAGGTCAAACACCGTTGGTCAGTTTACAGAAGTGATACAGAAACGACCGGAAATACGTCAGAATCTTGCGAGGTCTAACCCAAACGCCGACAGGCTTCAGATTTGGTGTTGAGGCTGGTGTTGGTTTTGCTGGAACACCAACACCAGCGTTCAACACCGTACTTGAAGTCACCCAATGCAAATTGTGACTGCGGTGCTTTGCAAACTATGAAACACCTTCTTCAATGCCCGAATCTATGAGAACAGTGCAGTAAAGACTACCTGATGGCTGCAAATAGAAAGGGCCTACAATGTGCACAAATTCTGGCAAAAATTTGGTAGACATGAATTTAAGGACTTGAAAGAAAGGACTATCTCATTCACAATATTCTACTTACTAGTCTCACAGTTGATCCCGGTAAATCCAGCTAAACACTGGCATTCATACGAGTTTACTTGGTCTATGCAAGTTCCACCGTTCTGACACGGTGCCGACTGACACTCGTTGATATCTACAAGGAATGGAATTGGGGAAAGTTTTATTAGTTAAAGGTAGGGTGAAACTTTTGCAAACTAAAATCTGACTTTCCATGAATTCAGTGTGATGCAAATATAGCTAACAGTTAAAACTGACCACCAATCGATAAAGCTTGAATAATAGTAATAGTTGCATTTATAATCATCATGACAACGATCTATTTCGGAGCTGGCTCCGAAATTTAAAACACTTTTTGCAACTGACCGAGGTGCAAATTGAAGATCAGATTTTCTTTCGTTTTTCATTTTAAACTTACTCACCATATCAGGATGAGATTTTGTACATATATGACCAGCATCTAGCAACATAGCAAAATTCAAGGATTTCTATAAGGTTTGCAAAATTATTATTCTACCTATTATTCTACCGCCAGTAGAGTATAGGTGCTTAAAGCTAGAACGATACTTTTGCAAACAATAATCTGACATTCAAACAGTTCGGTGTTATGAACTCGATATAACTGATTTTCGAACAATTAAGTAGAACGCAAATTCAATGGTTCTTTGTAATGCTATTCTAATCGGAACCGACTTGCAATTGTGGTGTCCGCACAGTTGAATACACGGCGTACGGTTCTATTCATGAAATAAGCTATATCGTGTTTATGATAGATAGTTTCAATGATTACAGCTTACAACTAAACCTTTGAGCTTGAAAATTGGCTAGAACAGGTGTATTTCAGTCATTTTTACATTTTTTACAATGCTAGTATGAGTGAGATACAGTCCGAGCATCTTCGTCTTTTAAAACAAATTTTTTTTATTGAATGCTCATTTATTTATTTCAGATTTTCAATAGTGTCTTGTAACTATGTGCATTATTCTAGTAACGTTATCCAGCAGACCGCAACATCAAAGCGCAGTACATCCATATGGTAATTGCTTCTTATTATTTCTTATCGTTATTATTATCATAGCTATATTCTTATTTAATCTGACAGAATTCATTCAAACCATATTTTATTCCTTTCATCAAAATGTTGTGAAAATTATATCACTTCGTAATATCTGTCGTCTTTATTTTGATATTAAATAGCAAACAAAGGAAATGTAATTCACTTTAATCTAACTTTTCATATACCTTAGTACCTTTTTGGACAAACATTGACTCTGAAGGCTACAGACAATGCTTCCACAATAGTAGGCAAAATGAAATGTGATTTAATTTGGTTTGATTTAAAGAAGAACGAAACCCTGCATCTTATATTCTCTCAGTAGATGGAGAAAAATAAAATAAACCAACTGCGAAAATTTGAGCATAATCCGACGATCCATTCAAAAGTTATGAATNTGTTAGAGGAACTAGCCCCAGAGTAATGTTAGTTTTGTCATTTGTATGCTTAACGATTCCATTAATGCAAGAATGAATGATGTATTTACCTGAAATATTATATTATGTAAGTATGTGTAAAATAAAGAATTATGATAAAATTGTATATCAATATCATTATGTGTACAGTTGTCTTCAAATCTTGGTAATGTATGATAATGGATTTTCTATGATAAACGATTGAGTAAATCCATCTTTATAGGTAAAAAGTTCAAAATATTCTTAAACATTGTTGAAAATCAACTCTGATTGGCTACTGGTTGGTCTTTGTGCATGGAACAAACATTTTAATTGGCCATTTTCATGAGCGATTAATCACAAATCCTCATGTTATGGGACCCTAATCATTGTTTTGATACATAATTTGGATACACAATTTCATTATGTGTACCTCATTCATTATGTGAAACTGAAATCCTACCCAACACACCATAAATATGATATGTTATTTTAGTTTCCATAGTCATGAATTGTGCTTGATATCTTGGAACATTTTTGATGAAAATCGCTCCAAACACTGCAAAATGTTATTAAAAAATATACAGAAATAAAATTACATGTCAGATAACAAGATAATGATGATATAACACCAATGATAGAAATAAAGAACAAATCAATCATTATATTGATACAAAATAAAGGATATTCTGTTGAAGTATATTCCAATTCCAGATTTACAGGTATTATCATTTTGAAATATGAAAGCCTAAATTCACATGCTGATGTAGACATTTGTAATCTCCATTCAATTTAGGATGATAATATTGTGTTTCCAGCTTTAAAATGATGCTGATAAGTACAACTCCCAACATGTGTCTGATTTGAATTAGAGGGCAAGTATGTTTATGGTATTGAAGTACAATAATATATGCCCTGATGATATGTACACGTATGTAGTTCATGGCAAAATTGTCTCATGAAAATTTGTGGAATAAAGTTGCAATGGCTTATGAAGGACAATCTGTTTGGTCATTTGTTTGTGTTCTAAATAACATCCCAAGCAGATTTATGGGTTAGGGGGATTTCATTGAAGTTTCTAAGATGTTATTTTAGTCTCCATAGTCATTAATTGTGCTTGATATCTTGGAACATTTTTGATGAAAATCGCTCCAACCATTTCTAAGATGTTCATATTCTTGCCTAAAAATGTGTTCAATGTCAACTGCACTCTATGAAGAATGAGAAAGAACATTAAAAAAAAAGAATGAGAAAGAAAATGTACGAATGTGTCAAAGAGAGAGAGGTGGGGGATCAAGGGATACAGAGATAAAAGAGGGATGAAAATGGGTTGAAATGAGGGATGTATGGGAATTATTTATGGTGTGTTGTTAAAAAGTGGCAATGGATCGCAAGTTGCAGTTGATTTTCATATTCTTGTCTAAAAATGTATTCAATGTCAACTGCACTCTATCAAGAATGAGAAATAAAATGTATGAATTTGTCAAAGAGAGAGAGGTGGGGGATCAAGGGATACAGAGATGAAAGACGGATGAAAATGGGTTGGAATGATTTAGGGGGTGTTGTTCAAAAGTAGCAATTGATTGCAAATTGCGGTTGATAGGAACGTGCCACTCGACATTATTGTTTCATGCGTGTCTTGTTAAATGCGCATACCATGAACAAATGAAAATGCATGTTGCAATTTGCCAAGTTGCAGTTGATTTGCAGTTGATTTTTAACAACACCCCATTAGAGAAGTGATAGTGGGAGAGATGTGGAAGAAATTGAGAGGGGGNATTTTCACAGTTTGATCATCATATTTTTCTTCATCGACTGATAGCAAATTAATTCCAGGGTTTCATTCCACTTTAAGGCCCCGATCACATCGACCCCCGGAAACAACACGATGCAACACGGCTCTTTGTTAATTCATATAGTTAGCTGCCTCAGAACAAAGAGTCGTGTTGAGTCGTGTTTCTTCCGGGGCCCTATGTAACCGGGGCTTATGAACCCCCCCCCCCCCCCCCCTTGAAGAAAATTTAATAACTTACCGATTTCGCAATTTGTGCCAGTATACCCGGCATTGCAGTCACATGAGTATCCATTGATGAGGTTAGTACATGCCCCGTTGACACAAGGGTCTGGGATACACTCATTGATGTCTAATTTTACAGAAGGAAATACAAAAAGATATAACAATTATAATGATATATATATATTTATATAGCGCCGGTATCCGCCAAGCTCTGACGCCTATGGCGCTCAACAGAAAACAATACATTACACAGGCATAATTGAACTACTAATAACAGGAAAAAAATACACTATAAGTGATAAATTACACAGAAGTGTTAAGAAAGAGATGTGATTTTTAAAGCAGCTTTGAAGCTACTGAGGGACGATAGACTACGGATATTAGCTTGTAATGTATTCCAAAGGAATGGACCGGAATGTCAAAAGCTGCTCTATCAACCCCAGAGAGTGTGTCATCGCGGGATAACTAGCATTTTATATTTATCAAACGAACAATTTGGCATTGCATCGATATGTATAGATTGTTCACTCTTAAACCAAAGTTTTAAAATGGTTTGCCCTATACTAGGCAGCATGATATCCACACCACAATTAGTAAAGGCCCCGGGATGTGTTTCGCCAAGATAAAATAGAATTTACGCACGATTTTACGTTCGAGTCGTAGCCCTTCTTGTGCGTAATGGTTCATATTATCACGCGCAATCAGCGCAAGAACTGATACCAGTCGAACGTCAAGTCGTGCGTAACTTTAAGAACGATTTGGTGAAACACCTCCCTGGTGATATAATGCCCGTGAAGCAACACGATTCAATCTGACTCTTTGTTGGGAGGCAGTTAACTGTGAATTAACAAATAGTCGTGCTGAATTGTGTTGCTTCAGGGTCTCTATGTGATCAGGGCCTTATATACATATGGTAAATTTTTCGTAAACCTGTGGTAAAATAAAATAACATATTGTAAAATTCCATCATAAATTGGACATTTTTGACAAAATTATTGGTTGAGGCAAGTCCAAGTTGAAGGGAAATTGCCGAGTTTCCCCATTTATTGGATATTTCTACCCAATTGCTTTGTGGACAGTATGTTACCCGGTGTTGGTCAAGCTCTTCCCCCAACATTTCAAGAATGAATATTATTAAATGTGTTCATCTAAATAGAATGTTGAAAATAAATACGGTTTGTATCAAGTTTCGTTATAGATCTTGGGCTTTTGTGAATGTGAACAATAAATAGGAAACTCCGTGATATGTCGATTGATCCTTGAATTCATCTAAACAAAGTTTTAGTCAAGAACTAAGTCAAATCTATATACAGGCTTGTTGGATTTTCACATTTACGTTACAGGCCCAAGGGTTGGCAGGTCTGGGTACTATTGCGTAACATATGGTGTTTTCGATTTCATTCAACTGTGACGAATGTCACGTCGACCGGAAGTAGCACGTCAAAGTTTTGCGCGACTGCTCAGGATTACGTCAGAGCTAGTTGCACACGTAACAACGAGTAGAAAGAAGCGTTGAGCTATGACGTCCTACTTCCGGTCGACTGTGACTGTGACGAATGAAATTGAAACCTCTATATTATTGCGTTGAAACGCAACTTTCCAATTAAAGCTCAAGTCCAACATACGCCCTTCTTATTGGCTGAAAATGTGGTTGCGTTTGATCGTAAATTTTCTTGCAACCGGGTCCTGCACTTACTTACCTATATCGCAGTTAACACCTGTGTACCCGGGGTCACAAGTGCACATGTAGGCAGCAACCTGGTCGGTACATTGCCCATTTACGCACGGATCGGGATTACAATCGTTGATATCTAGCAGAAAATACAAATCAAATATTCAATTTATAACTCTCGCATTTCTTGGCCAATGAGTCCATATTTCAAATAGACAGCAATAGCAATTTTTTTAAGCCCCGGTCACATAGGGCCCCGGAAGCAACACGATTCAACACGACTCTTTTTTCGCAAGCAGCTAACTGTGAACAGAATAAAGAGTCGTGTTTAATCGTTTTGCTTCCGGGGCCCTATTTGACCTGGGCTTTAGGGGGCATGATCAAATCTTGCAAGGATTTCGAAGGTCCTAACAAGGTAGAAGACGAAGATATAGGTCTAATTTTTCATATGAAATGTAAACAAAACTAAAAGAAAATCAAGATATTAATACAAGAAAAATCCTTTTCTAACCGACCGATACTTTTTTTTTCGAAAATGACATTCCTTGGCAACGAAACTTTTTTTCTCGGCTGATTTGTGCAGCGAAATTGGTCCGGGTCCACGGTACCGGACATGACTTGTGGCTCAGTGTTAGAGCTTCTGCCTCAAGCATGAACGGAAGGTCGTGGGCTTGGTCCCCGGCCGAGTCATACCAAATGCTTTTAAACATTGGACCATCTGCCTTCTTGCCGGGCGCTCGGCATTTAAGAATGGCGAAGGGTAATAATAACTTTATGTTATGCAGGGTCCGCTGGAAGAACAACTATCAGCTGAGAGTGGCTACCCGGGGTAAATAAGAGATATTATTATTATTACTATTATTACTTACCAATATCACATCTAGCGCCAGTGAATCCAGTCACACAAATACATTGGTAGGTGTTAATTAAGTCCAGGCACGTGGCAGAATTCAAACATGGTGAGCTTGCACATTCGTTAAAATCTGCATGAATAAACCAATCANCCCCTGCCCACTTTCTACCGCCGAGCGGCGTTCCATACGTATTTCGTCATCTTGCCGTAGCATGCATTGCATGCATTGGGCTACTTCTAGCCACAGAACTCGGAATAGACGTAGAAGCATTATCGAAGGTAGTCCAGTTGAGGACTGAGTGGTTTGATAACACCCACCCCTGCATATTCACTTACACTGTACACACAGGGACTGCACTACACTCAACCACAGAGTCCTTACATAACCCTCTAATATGTATGGCCCTCTGATCGCGCCTCAGAGGGCCATACATATTAGAGGGTTATGTAAGGACTCTGTGGTTGAGTGTAGTGCAGTCCCTGTGTGTACAGTGTAAGTGAATATGCAGGGGTGGGTGTTATCAAACCACTCAGTCCTCAACTGGACTATATCGAAGGCCGCTGATTGGCCCCGTCGTCAAAACGCAGCGGCCATTTTGGTGAGACCAGAAGATCCGCGCTGTGTGCTGTACGTATGCAATGTATGCAGTGTTATTGCTCGATTTATACCAGCAAAATGCCTTCCTGTGCAACAATAAACTGTACAAATCGACTTGTGAAAGGTTCTGGGAAAACGTTCCACAAGTAAGTGATTTTTATTTCAATTTTGAAGGGTTCAATACTCGACAAACTCTTGATAATCTTTCACGTTGGTGTGCGTTTTTTGTATGCAGTCCCACGTGTTAGATTATATGTGTGTGTATGTGATTTGTGCATTTTTACTTCATGGTCCTGACTTGGTACCCTCTTCTCTCTCCCATTTCATTCAACCAGAGACAAAGAGTAGCTCAAAAATATAGGTTAACATTTTTTTTTGTTCATGCTCCATCCTATTTATCCTTAACCTGATCATTTTAGGGCGATTGTGTATGCTTTTCGTTTGGGCTTTTTCTGCTACTGCTAGCAGTGCTAGATGCTTGCCTCCCCTTTTTGGCCTTGCGTGATAGTATTAGTAAGTTGTTGATTCAAAGGTTGAATTTGATGTCCGCTTACTTGCAGAATACAACGCAACCACGAGAGGGCCGTCGCACTTTCGTATTCAGCTGTGTGTATGGAGATGCCCCGTTCTTTACAGTTACACATCCCTCAGTGTGATGCGTTGTATTCTGCAAGTATTCTTTGATGTCTGTAACATTTACCTATTTGCTTCATACAGTAGACTGTATCATTTGCCCAATTATGTCAATATTATAGAGCCAAGAAAATAGTGTGCACAGCTCAATTTAATTAATATTGACATGATTGAGGCTCAGGCATTAAGCCTTAAGGCAAGACTTCCAATTGGATGAATTGTATATGTGCCTGTTACCTCAAAATGATAGTGGTGATGATTGGGCTTAATTGTAGTAAAGGTTAACAACATTCACTTTGCACAGTATCTTCTACAAATTCAGTGCATGCAGCATTGGCAATTGCCAATTGGGACTTCAACCCACCTCCATTGACTTGCGTGTAAAAGAATGTGTGCACTCTCAGCGAGCAGGGACCTAAACCACATTATCACTGAGCTCCTGCCATTGCATCACTTCACCATTTACTTTTAAAATTTTCTTTTCATACAGAGTATCTAAGTTTGGACCCAAAAGTAACATTTCCCTACTATTAATAATTCTCTCTCTTGTTTTGAATTTTAGATTTCCCAACTAGGATGGTTCAATTCTCCAGAAAGAATGGCTCGTAAAGATGAAGAGGAACAAGTTCATACCCAGCAAATATGCCAGGCTGTGCTCGGATCACTTTGAACCAGAATGCTTCGACCGTACTGGCCAAACAAGTAGACTTCGCCAAGGTCCAATGCCAACTATTTTCAACTTCCCAGATCACCTCCAAAAGGTTAGTAAAATTCAATTTTTTTTCTAATACATGTAGGGCGAGGCCAGTTTACGAAGTAATTCACATTACATGTACATTGTACACAACCATGGCTGAGTCTACCCCGCATAAGTCAAATGATTACCTAAGTTATACTCATGCATACAATTTGAAATACTTAATAAAGTGGCCTTATTAAAGGGGAGCAAACCCATGGAATTACCATGCTTTCATCTGTATCTATCCATGACGTACAATCACCAACATCTGGTTGTCGCATACTACGTAGGGTGAGGGGTTGAGCATTAAACACTTTAATTCAAGGTTTGTTTCCCCTTTGAGGTGCAGAGTTTGTACTATGTCATTGTAACTTTTCTATGTTGTTTTCTTTTCCCTCTAGTTTTATTTTACCTGTTTGCAATAAAAAAAAAAAATTGTTTTAATTGTGGTACAGAGTTGAATAATCTAGAGTATGTGTGCACCTTGCATTCCAGGTGATATCATAAGTGTACAGTCAGGGTAGATGTGCCTACTTTATGTAACAGGGATGTGATGTGTTAGGTGGTTAGTTCTATGGACAAGAAAATTAAAATTAATTTATCCTTCAAAAATTTCAGAATATGAAATAAAATAATAGTAATAATAATAATAATAATAATAATATCAAATCAATGAATGAAAAGTGCTACTGAAGTACATGTACATATTTCCATAAAATGCTGTCAAATTGTCTATTTTACTTTAAAGAGAGTAACACATACATATATATCCAACTCTGACTAGTGGAATAAGTGCATATAATGATTAAAAACCTGTCCAATTTTCCACTACTAAGTCGAACTTCTGTTAAGTAAAGCAGATTTTCATGGTCCCAGGGGATTCGACTTTGGAAGATTTACATATATTTTCAAATGCCATCTACTTATTGCACACATCAACTGATCTACTTACTAGTATATACTGTAAGTAACATTTTGTTTTGTTTATTTTTTATCTTTCTCTCACTTTTAGATTGTGAAACAGCGGAAACCACCTCATCCACGAATCAGCCAGAATGAATCTTCAACTTCATCTCCACAAACACCACAGTGTCTGGCAGGTTCATCCAGCAAGCCTCTGCCTACAACTCCAATCAAGCAGCATCGTCAAGACTACACTTACTTTGTCTCTGACAGTCCGAGAAGTTTGAAGCGCAAGATAGACAAAATGCAAGATACTGTTGTCTCTCTTCATAAGCAACTCAAAAATACCCAACGTAACTCTCGTAGACTAAGGAAAAAGTTGATACTTTAGAGACTGTGGTAAACACCCTGAAGCAGAAAAAAAATGATGTCAGAGCAAGGACTAGACATGCTCCAAGCCTCCTGCAATGTCCCGGCAGAATTGATGAAGCGTTTGGTGATAGCAAAAAGAAAAGAGGGACTCACCAAGGAGAAGTACCCTCCCACTCTCCGAGCCTTTGCCTTAACATTGTACATGTATTTTACTTATGCCATTTGAAATGTACATGTAGGTGTGTGATATATTTAGTAACATGCTGTAAAAAAAAAAGTCTCACTGTAAGAAAACAGTTATAAAAAATAATCAATTTTTATAATGTGTGTGCAGAATTATGCATTTATGCATTTATTTCAATATTTATTGAATGTGAATATGCCTATAATATATTTTGATTATTATTTTGACATTTTTGCTAGGGTTTCATTATTGCAAATGTTGTGACTACGAATAGGCCGGTGTGTTTGTTATAGGTTCAAATTTTTGCACATTTCTTGCCTGCAAGCGTAGCAACATGGTATTCCTTAAACCGGTTAGTAACAACTGAACCACAATACTTGGAAATGCAGTGTGCATACATTAATTGTTGCTATTCACTCAGTTTTCACTCATTATGATGCCCATAAAGTGATAGACATGAGTACAATGATCTTTCAATACAGTGTATGTGAAGATTAGATACATGTACATGTAACACCCAAACTTTTTCATAGAATTTGTGCAAACCTACGGCAGAGCCCCTCATCTTTCCAAGACATTCTGTGCTAAATTAATCTGCAGTGCTAGTCATGCTGATTTCGCCTTTATGAAACGGGGCTGAAATTTGAATCTTATATCAGTTATCTTTATTTATTTCTTGTAGTAAATTGGGGCGACATATCCATATTGTAAATCGTAAACTTTGCTGATTTACTATTTTCATCGCCTATGATATAACACTTTGCATGTTGTCATATTCTTGTCATGTTAAAAATTGTACTCTGCTTGTTACGCAATTGTATAAGAATTAACTTGCATATCTTGAAGCAACATCTCACTAAAAAGATAAACCAATTCTGTATATATTACATAAAAAGACATGGAATTTTTACATGTTGTGTTTGCTACAAAATATATGTACAGTGAAACCTCTTTATAACTAGGTCCTTGGGACCATGAAAATTACCTTGTTATATCAGCTTTCTCACTATATCATGGTAAAAAAAAACAAAAAACAAAGAACAATAAAGATCTGGGACCAGCAAAATCACCTTGTTATATCAGGGACCGTGTTAACTTCCGACCTCTTTATAACAAGGTTTTACTGTAATTATGTAGAATCAATTAAGAATAGGTCTTAACTTTAGTAGGAGGAAAGAGCGAAAGAGAGGGTTCGAAAGGAAGAATGATAGGGAGAGAGAGAGAGTATGATGGGTTGGGAAGGAACATATGATGAGAAACAGGGGAAGGGGTAGAAGAATAAGAAATGGGACCAGGAAAGAAAGGGAGGGTGGAGAGAACAAGAGTTAGTTCTGTGATGGAGAAAGACTCATTTTCATAATTCGTCCGTGTTTTCACGAAGAGCAGTGACGGTAGCCAACGGGTATTGTTACACGAAACCAGTTATAATTTCATTGGAAAATGTTCTATAGAATTAGGATGCCCTATGAATTGCTGCTGTGTTGGGATTTATTTGTCTTCATGGAACAATACCCTTTGACTACCGTCACTTCGTGAAAAGACGGACGAATTGATCCCTTGGAAATAGAGAGGAGAGAAGAAATTCGAGAGTTGGCCAGGGTTGAGGATGTGTTTGTCTGCTCTAAGAGCTGGAATAACTATTATTATGACAACTGGATAATGATATGAAATAAATATGAAAATTACATCTTAAAAGTTTGAGTTTGTCGAGGAGTATACAGAGAAAGAAATGAGCAGAATGGAGAGGGGCGGAAGGGAAGATGCAGACAATCAGAAAGATGTTTTTAAAGATGTGTGTGTGTG
>BQKZ01009924.1:0-10139 GCA_036244855.1 Temnopleurus reevesii | reverse complement strand
CCCCCCCCCCCCCCCCCCCAAACGCATGTTATGGCAGGTCAGGATCGAGCTGTGTTATGACATGTTCAGGCATTTTGGCACCACTGATTTTGGGCATTACTGTCGTGAATTCTTTGCAAAGTAATATATGCATCCCGTATGGATCCAAGTCGTGCCAAAGCTTACCGAAATCGACCATGTTGGTCACTATATATCACTTCCCCACTATTTTTTTTAAACTATAGTAAAATCGTGACTGAACGGGAGGACAGATTTAGAGGTATAACATATTGGGGTGATAAATCAGTTCCACAGAAACATCATACTGGGTCTGCCAAAGAAGGCCCAATCATTAGGATCATGCATCAAACAATACATGGTACATCAACATGTAAATGTAAAAAAAAAAAGAATTGAATTGAATTGAACAATCACATGCAAAGTACATTACACATACCAGACACGGTAACTAACACAAAGACATGCAACAAACATGTACATTAAAAAATACCACGACCACTACACTAATACCCAATGATCTCATTTCATTTTAATTTCCATTTTTATTGATTGCATTTCCAACAGAATACAAACCTATATAGTACAACAATCAGAAATTAAATGTAGTACACAAATTTTCAAGAGAATACACATTGAAATTAAGAGTCAGTGTAAAATCTGAATTATGGGAGTAAAAGAAACCAAAGGATTGGAATTTGGAATTTATTCATTTGAACGTCATTGACATGTACAGGCAACATTTTGTTCTGATTACATTTTTTTCATACACATTGTGTTATATCAAACAAATTATACAAAATAAAGGATTGAAAAAACAAGAGTCATCACATGATGCATGCAGAATCAGTATATCCATATTTTAGTATACTTGAACAAAAAAAGTAAAATTTTGTCTGGAAGAACAAAATGTGAAATTCTGTGTACAAAGTGAATGTTGCTCCACGATGGCAGCCTTTTTGTGCCTGTACGTTGCAAACTCAAGGAGCCCATGAGGGTGTGACATATCAAAATTATGAAAAATTCATCACTTTTTTCTAAATGGATCGTCAAATTTTTTTCTCAAATTTTCACACTTTTACCACTGTATTATTTACCACCAACACATCAATGTCAGGGTGAACTTCCCATTCAATGTTTGAATATAAATCGTTCGATTTGTCAATTTGTTATGTTTTTCATGTCATAGTGTTTGTCTGCACAAACTCTTCAATCATTATGGGCGTGTGCATGAAAACAAAAGTCAAATAAATCATGGTACAAAGTATGTGTTTGCACTTTTAAAATACCATCAATTTTGCTCGTACGGCCCAAGTACTTTTGTCAAGTTTATTAAAGGAATCTATGTGTGTAAATCTGAAGCACCATTCACCAATCACACTTTAGCCGGTGTTATATCCAGACGTTTCCTTGCCTGATCTGATAAACCGACCGTTTTCTGGTCAACGTATAATTTCCTGATTTACTGATTGATCAATACCGATAAAAATGATATCATATTATGTACCTCGGCTAAACTTGATCTAAAAAGAAGAAAAACAAAACAAAAAACATTGCATGCGTGCACCGTATGGGGGGGGGGGGGGCGGCCAGCCCCTGGATCAGAGCCAAGGGTGCCAAATTTACGTTTTGACCTTTTTTCCTATCTATTTTGTGTGTCATCTCCGCAAAGGGAGGGGGCGTAAAATTTCAAATTGGTCTTGCCTTGGGTCTCCAAATCTTGGTCGCTCGCATCATAAACATATATCTATATGCTCGCATGATATGTACCTATAATGCTACGTGAACTTGCATGGTGTTGGATTTTTGATGTTTCTTTATATAAATGGGCCAGTTTGAGATATTTTCGTGACTCAGTTCCATAGCTAATCCATATTCTTTGTGGCTCTTTGAACTGGTTGGAGATGTAAAAAAAGGCCGGGTCAAAAGGCTTCAGATTCAACTTGAATCTAAGTCCCATTGGGCCATTGGGTCAACCTTTGAGTCCTACCTAAAGACCTATCTGTTCCCCACTATCCTGTCGTTAGAAGAATGTCCAAAGTGTACCATCACTGGGAGTTCTTAGACTGAAAGATAAATCATAGCACTAATTAGGACATTGAAATCTGTGAGACATTATTTTTTGAGTAATCAAGCGCCATGAGCGCCCAGCTGTGGCGGATACCGACGCTATACAAGAGGCCATCATCATCATCATCATCACCATCATAGTCGTCGTCATTACCAGGTCTCGGACANTATATCAATGGCTCTGAATGGAGTCTGTCTCTTATACACATCTAGATGTGTATAAGAGACAGCCCCCGGCCAGGGGGGGATCTAACTTTTTCCCGAGAGGGGGTTTTGGATGCATAGGTAATATTAGACCTCGGCGGCGAGGGAGCGGGGCGACCAAGCCCGTGGGAGGGTGAGAGGGGCACTCCTTCTACCGTATGGAGATTTTTTTTTTTCATTTCTAGGGTTGCCAGCTGTCGATTTTAAGCATACATTTATGCTCTTATTTTGTCATCCCTCTGAAAGTATCCGCCACTGCCCCCTCCCTCTTCCCGTTATGTACACCATTTTACACACTACGCGTTATTAATCCCGCGTATTCAAATCAAACTGTATTTGGCGCCAGCTACCATGCAGTAATTAATCCAACCAAGTACCGAAATTACATGTCGATGAATCACAGCTGAGTGTTATTGTTTGTTTATTTGTTTTTATTTCCATAAATTCAACAAAAAAAGGGTAATTGTACCTGTAAACCTTTGAAATAGCCCACTCAAGAATAAAAACGAAGACTTAAAATAAGAAAAGACATTTAAAAATCGCCCACTTTATTAATTTATGGGCAATCTATGATCCCTAGCTATGTCTTAGTAAAAATTTCTGTTTGTGCGACAAAATAGCTCCCATGAGCTCCAAAATATCCAGTCAAATTTCATGGTGCTATTTTTCTAGAAGAGCTATAAAACGAGCCCTTGTAAATAAAACAAAGAATGATTTTTTTTTAACCCTGTCCGGGAGGTATTATGACATAAGGCTTACGCGCTAGCAAAGCTGTATGTTGTGAATTCCTGCGTTTGGC
Source organism: Temnopleurus reevesii (assembly GCA_036244855.1). Classification (NCBI taxonomy): domain Eukaryota; kingdom Metazoa; phylum Echinodermata; class Echinoidea; order Temnopleuroida; family Temnopleuridae; genus Temnopleurus; species Temnopleurus reevesii. The sequence goes on along the minus strand of BQKZ01009924.1, from coordinate 7,069 downwards.
GACCGTAAAATAATGATAATAGAGTGTACCTCTTATTTTAACCAGGGTGGCCACTTTCAGTTGTAAGCTGTTCTAACAGGGGCCCTTCCGAGCGCCTAGCTGGCAAGAAGTCCTTTGTATGACTCGGTCGGGGATCGAACCCACGTCCTTCCGTTCATGGGGCAAACGCTGTACCACTAAGCCACATATGTCCGATATCTTAAAATGAATTTAATTTACGCAGGTCATACGTTGGCTATTTACGCGAATATGTGATTGAGCATTGAATATTATCCCTCGGGAACAATATTATCACTGTCAATATCTATTGACTCATCGTGCACACGCCCTTGTGTCTGACGGTAAATATTGGATTTACAAGCGAAGCTCCAGAATTTGGAGGAACAGGAAACTCACCCACAATATCGAAGTTTAAATCCTCCGTGAAAACCTATCTATTCAAAAAGCACTATAAATGACTTTGTCCCAATCGAATGGCATCTTTAATTTCCTACTTTTCATTTCTTAAGCGCATAGAGACGCAATGGCAGTGATATGCGCTATATAAGCAACGTGTTTATTATTATTATAGTCTGATTTCAGGTTTCACTTGAAGAGGCAATTATGTCACCACGAAAAGAAAAGAATATTTTGAAAGTCACGTGACAGGGAGTTCCTTTTAGGATATAAAGTGAGCAAAATGGACAAATTAGTTGGAATTTAAAAAAATGTCTTTTTTATGTTATTAATGAGCAGATTATATTCTATCAATCTGGAAAGGTATTACGGTCAACTTGCAAAGTGATTTTTTAAATGGAAAATGCACTTCCCAATATTTTCACAAAAACGAAGCTGAGCAAAAAATATGGCGTTAAACAGAATAATTGTCTTTAAAACGAAGCCCATCCCCGCACAAAACTAATGACTATATGAGTATAGTCTAAAAAAAAGAAAAAGTAAAAAAGTATAGTTGTATTATACCTGATAACCACTATTTACTTAATTCTTGGTACATGGCTCACAAAAAGATCCTTGTAACTTGGGAAAGTCACATTTTCTCTTGAGATGTGTTTATTCAGTGATGCAAGAAGCTAACTGCATAATTATGTACATGTAGATGATAAACGTTAACTGTGAATTTTATTACTGGAATCTCCCCCGGTAAAAGAAAGTCTGTTATGCAACTCTCAATCAGGGGGAAAGATTTTCTTGTTGTGTTTAAGATGATTCAAATTAACTTAATAAAGCATAAAAGATTAACAATCTGACGAAATTTTCTCATTAGAAAAACTTTTCCCCAAATAAATAACACATTGTTACAAAATGTTCTTTATTCACCTGATCGCGCATTGTCTGAATGAATCGTAACATTATCCAAAAGTAATAAAAACACGCCGACCTTTGTTCTTTTCACCTTACACCTGATATTTGTTTTTAATTGTCTATTATCATGATTATTCATTCGATTTGATAGAGTTACTATAAGCACTGCAGCTTTCAAATACGGATGTTAACAAAGGGTCGGGGCCCCGTTCACCCCCTTCCCCCTCCCCCTCGCACCCCACCCGATATCTCATCTCCTGCCCACACTCAATATCTATCCCCTGTCCTTTCCTGTTTAAAAGAAGTAAGTATAGGGCCTGCAAAGATTTAACAAATATAGGCGAGAGTAAAGATAAATTTCATGTACCCCCTCTGGACTTGCATACACGCTATCTCATCTTTTGTCTCCACTCAATATCTAACCCCTGTCCTTTCCTGTTTAAAAGAAGTAAGTATAGGGCCTGCAAAGATTGAACAAATATAGGCGAGAGCAAAGATAAATTTCATGTACCCCCTCTGGACTTGCATACACGCTTCCAATTAAAGGTGCACTTTTGCACCCATTTTATAAAATTACAATACTTTACCTATTTAAAAACGCAGCTGTTGTGGGGCGCGCCATGAAGCACAACTTCAATAAAATCCAGATGATCTACTGATTAAGGGGTGTATATCCATTCTTACTATAGTCGATGGACCTCAGGACATCAGGCATTTGTTAGCCTCAAGTAATCTATGCTTCCATTTGTTTTACATAAAATGCGTTACCACCGTTCATGGATACTGAGTCATTGTTTGATGTATCATTAATCCGTCCAATCTCTCGAAAGCAGTATAAAACTCAGTCGGTAAAGTGTACACTTTGGCGCAAAATGAAGCAACCCCTAATGGAAGTGAAAAGGTGCAACAAATCAGCTTTAGAAATAAGTTGCAATATTTCCCACCTTTTTCTAACTGTGTATGGGTTTACAATGTTACCATAGCTATTCGATTCTGCCAGTTTGCTTCATTCATTTTTGTGTAAATAGGTAAGTCGTTGTTCTTTTGCTCTCTGAAATAATTGCATTGATATCATGTATCATGATACAAGAAGTGAATTGAAATATAAGAATTAAACGGAATCCGATATATAAAAAAAGGTAATGAAGCTCAGGACAATTAAAGACTGGGTCTGCCTGAGACGAATTTTGCTTTGATTAAGAGCTGACAAATCAGACGATCAGATAAAAAAAATTGAATTAAATTCGACAACAAATAAGAAAGTTCTGAATATTTCATAAATCATTCATAAATCAGTATACGTGATCCGTCGCAACACGCGAATTTTGGTCACGTGTCATGACGTGTGTCATGCACTTTTCAGTAAACTGAGGTGTGAAAATACGTATTATAACTGAAAAGCGAGAGAAGACGGTGGCGGCACTTTACAAATGCACAAATTTATACCAAAGTCACTGGGTTCCCATCAGCTCAACATGTGTTGTGTATTTTTCACCTGATGGCAAAGTATTGTTTATCCAGGAATTATGCACACGATTAAACACGAAAGGCGGACTGTGACCCGACACAGAACAAGTGTTTGCACACGATATTTGATTTTATGCCATTCAGAGTGTTTGCACGGACTTACTACAATGGACTTTCAACGATTATATCCTTCTTTGAAATTGGAGATCCGATGGCAGGTTTGAAATTCGCGTCCGACGCGACGGTGGAAGGATGGATATTCTTAATCGGGGATATACATAACTTCTGTCTGACCTCGGTTCGAGCTGAATGATTTGTTGCTTAAAGAGGATTAATCCCTAGACTTGTGGAATATACGAATATCAAACTGTGAAAATTTGAGAAAAATCAGATGACCCATTCAAAAGTTATGAATTCTCAAATCCCTAGATGTATGACAATCATTGCGCTGATGGGAATCTGTGAGACCAGCAACATTCTTTATACAAAATTTCACTTTTACTTCTTTTACTTCCAGAGAAGAAAACCAAATGTTCAGGTTGGTTGTTTGCTTGAATATAGCATGAAATTACCGATCCTCCATGAATTTCGAGAAGAATCGAGTTAAATCCTTAATCTTGATATTTTACACGAATCGATTTTTGAAAATTTGTATATCAAGTGAATTAGGAAATGTTCGCAAGTACGTCACAGATTCTACCAACGTTGTTGATAACACGGATCCCCATCAGGGATCGGCAGGCTGTTTTGTCGTCGTTTTTGGCTGTTGAAATAAGGATCAAAATATTACAATTATATCATTGTGATAATATGGAAATTAATAACTTTTGAAGAGATAGTCAAATTTTGCTCAAATTTTCACAGTTAATTCATTTGGTTTCTCATGGTTTCTCATCATTTAATGAGAAAATTATGATAACATGGATCGGTTCCCTTTTTGTTCCCCGCTTTCAAATTCCTCGGTCGAACTCCCCATTCAAACGAATAAATATCGTCACTCGTCCATTATAGTAAGTCTATTCGTGTTTGGCGGGCAAAGAACGAACAAAATCTCCGGCCGCAGACACGATAAATTTGGATTAATCAATGTATTGTGTGCTGTGTCTGACATTGTGACGTATTCATTGTCTTTGGTGTGGGTATTGAACGCTAATTGCAAAAAAATCAGCTCACGCGCGATTAAAAACAATACTGCAGTTTGAGATTCGATTAGCAGCAGAACATTGGAGGGTATTCCTAGAGGTGATGTTATGTGTGTTAAACAAAAGCGAGTCTGATGTTACTTGCTAACAAAAAAAAAATCGTTTAACTCTTCATTTTATCAACGTTCATGCGTCGCATTCCAAACGTCTTATAATTGACAAAAAGGACCGTCATCATAGTCGTCGTCATTACCAGGTCTCGGACATTCGTGTCAATCATGTGGTAGATCGTCGAAGACAGACAGACAGACATTCACTGGTAGACGGAACATACTTTCAGGATTTTATCCGCAGTTACCTAATCACAGGACCAGGGAATTTTCTATTTAGCCCAAATTTTCGTCGTTGGTGGGAATTTTACGAAGGTGAGTTCTCCGTTTGGTATTATTAATTATTTGTCGCTATTTAAATTGAACGCTATATACTATTTCTGTAAGGTGAAGCCGAATGCCAATTGAATTCTCCTTTGTAATGCTTAACAGTTTTATGTAATCTATCACTTCTGGTGTATTATTTCATGTAATTAGTAGTTCAATTATTTCTGTGTAAATTATTGTTTTCTGTTAAGCGCCATGAGCGTCAGAGCTCATATAAATATTCATATCATTATTATCATTATTATCATTATTGTTATAATGGAATTCGGTAATGGCTTGCGAATGTGATGTCTACACAGTTGAATACGTGACGCATGGATCTATTGTACCATGCCACCAATTATTTGAAAGTGTTTCCAATTCTTTTACTGTTTGTCATGTTTAAATGCTAAATGGGTCAATGTAGCTGTGTTGTCATTTTTGTTAATTGAAGTGCTATGTAGTTTTAATCTGTTGTAAAGACCAGTACATATACCCCGTTAGGTTTTTAAGCATCATTTTGACACTCCTCAGTATCAATTAGCTTAGCTAACTTACTGGAGGCTTTCTACGGGTCTCACCAAGACACCATAAAACCTGTCAAATCTTTTACGTCTGAGAACAATAAAATCATAATTCATAATTCACTCTCTTTAAAACAGCGTAATTTCAGAGCAGTTGTATGGTGACAGATTTGTCATTAATTATCATAAAAATGTATTTTGTACCTGTGAGTATGCATCAAAGGGGAAAATGATGCTCTTCAAGACTTACACGAGTTTTGTAATATCACTCTTTTAAGAGTATCAGTTTATTTTTTTGTTTTATTTGGCTTTGTTTTTTTTTAAAGAAAGTAGTGTTATTGTATAAAAGAATACTATCCTTTTTTCTAGATAACCTAGCTCTAATTTATTTTGTTAATTGTTTTGTATTGACCCTTATTCTCAATGTAGAAATCATCGGCGCCCCATTCGCCTTCCTATTTTTTTTTTTTTTTTTTTTTTTGCTTCTCAGCCCAGAAGACTAGATATAGTCCACTCTCTTTATTTGAGAATGTAGGATCCGCCAGAATAAGCGGTATAGTGCAAAATAAGGTTGAACATAATGAGAGAATATCATGTTGAATTTCACCAATCAAATGGGTTGATTATTTTAAGATTTCTTTAATGTTTTTAGCACAGTGCATAATCAACATGTGGTAAAAAAAACGGACGAACATTTTACCACAAATTATTTTGAAATGTTATGCATGAAATAAACGTTGAAAAGGGTATCCCTAGACATTTGTCTCGCGCGAATATAAGCCCACCAGGATTTACGGGCTAACACAATAGGGTATTTTGCTCAATGTATTCTCATCGGGAGTTCTAAAACACTTTTGTAAAGCCTGCGTCACACCTTTGCGTTTTTAGCCTGCGTTGGCCCAGCGTTTTTGGAAATTAAAAACGCTCCCTTGACGCACAAAGAAGACGCAGGTCATGCGATGGACTGACGCTCGTCGTACGCTCGTTGAGCGCAAGCCGAACGTCAGTCCACCGTCTGATCTGTGTATGCTGTCTGTCAAGGGAGCGGTTTAATTTCCAAAAACGCTAGGCCGACGCAGTTAAAAACGCAAAGGTGTGATGCAGGCTTTACCTGAGCTGAAAGATGGACATTTCTAGACAAACTGCGTCGAAGGTGGTTATTATGCATATGACATTTGTAAAAGAAAGATACTATGATTAAATATCTTTTGAATTTGCAGAACAGTAATAAGTTTGGTTCAATTCAATAGAAATAGAATTAATAATGATAATGATTTCAACTAATCACTAGTTCCCTATAAATACATGTTTATTACTTTTTTAAAACTGAGATTAAAGCGAACACCAACATTTTTGTCACGATAGCACTCCATTTGCTAGACATGGCTGTATTTTATTCACATACTTTGACCTTTATAGTGAAAACGCCCTACCAGAAGTTCAAATAATGAAAACGGTGATTAAATACAATATTGCTTGGCTGTGATATTTGCAAAGCAATATAGAACTGTGTTATAAATCATCTTCTTCTATGTGTATAATTGTTATCGCTGCCTAAAGTTGAGCTTTATTGTCGTTAATGATTAGACAATATCCTATACCTATATCTCATAAATCATCTTTTAAGTAAATATAGACTAGATCGTACATTGCATTTTATCATTTGGGGAATTTTCACGAGAAATACCACGCTAAACTTAAAAATCTAAACTTAAACGTGATCAGTAATAAAGCAAGTTTATAACTAATACCGATGATGCAGTAAACAAATTGATTTTTAACCTCGATGATCAGAAAATTATTTAGTTCCTGATTTAAGATATAAAGAATTTAAGATCGTATATGATTGGTCTTGTAAATGGATCGAAACAGTTTTTTTTTGTCTCCTTCCCTATTTAGGAAGGTGTTATGTTCTAAAAGCGCACAGGGGTCAACGATTATATACACTGTTGGTCATAAAGTTTGCATATTTCCTTGATCTTAACCTTTGAGATACATCAATGTTATTTCAAAGCTAGGTTATAATTGGTTTAAACTTAGGCAAATTATTATAGAAATATACAATGACTCTCGAGGTTCTGGTTAAAACTATTCGCACGAATGAACATCTGATAGTAACATTCACCCGAGGGCCAACGGCCCGAGGGAGGATGATACTATCTGATGCTCATGAGTGCGAATAGTTTTAGCCAGTACCGAGAATCAAGTCATTGTATAT
>BQKZ01009921.1:2273-13196 GCA_036244855.1 Temnopleurus reevesii | reverse complement strand
TTTTAGGAATTATGTACTACACATGTGGTAAAATTTTGTCATAATATACCCAATTTTCGTTTGCCCAAATCATGAGGGTTCGTATGTGTCCACTGGGTAATGAAATTACCCAACTTTTACCCAATATTTTTAAGAGTGTACTGAATTATATGATGGGACCTTTCATCCACAAGTTATTGCACATTTTTAATTCAAGATTCAAATCATTCAAAATCGACCGGTCCAAAATGGGCTGATGACAGTGTTCTCTTCCTAAAATAAACTGATCAGAAAACATATATCCATTAATATGTCTGGGTATAACACCCACCGCATACATTACGACTCGCTTACGATCCGCTTTTAAAAGAAAGTGTAATAATACCTTTCAGAAACGTTAAAACCCATTGAAAATATTTTATCGAGGTTATGGATGGCTATAGTAATTATACAATTTGAAACAAAAATGGCATGATACAAACTCTCTCGAAAGGAACACCAAATCGGCTCAGTGTAATAAGGAAATTGGACAGTGGAAGATTTGAGACGAATTTACCCCTTAGATCTGATTTAAGGCTACATTGAAATGTTCAGTATTTATATCGGTTTCTAGAACAAGAATTGGGTAGATTTTATTTGTAAAAATGGTACAGGGTCGTAAAAAGGTTGTAACATGTGTGATGGACTTAAAGGATTCAAATCAAAATGACGTTTGGAGCTTTTGCTCTTCACAAATAAAACTTAAAAGTGGTCGTTAAGTCTTAAACAATCGTCTCAAATAATGATTTGTGACGTCATGCATTCTTCTCAAAAGAGCAATTTGAATTTAAGTGAATAAAGATGAGGAAATTCAAGGCCTTTGAAGTAGGTGATGATTTTTCTAAATCACGCTGTATGAAGTGACCCCCATTTCGTAATCTTCGTCAGATTTGATGGTCACTTAATGCGCTGTTTTGACGTTAGATTGCGTTAAATGCTGGTTCCTGACGTAAAATTGCTCGATTTTAGTCTGACTAGGAAAAATGTCCATTTCAAATCACGCGCACACTCACCACTCACACTAAAATATATGCACAAAAACAAACAAAATGAGGGAATACATAAATACACACATACACATATATACTTACACAATCACACACATACACATACGCATGGATTGTGTCTGCATCTTACAAAATCACAGATACATCTATACATACAAGCTATACACCCTCCCACAAACACATACAAATACACACAAACCACACATACGCGCACGCACATATGCACAGCAGCCAATTGAATCCGCGTATACAACACCAAATATATTTTGTGGTTCACACGCACAATTCTCTTGAAATATGGATACACTCATTAGCACATGTAATAACGAGATATTGTATACCGTACTCGACTACGCTTTGATGTTGGAATCTGGTACGTTGCTACTAAGATAATACATAAACACACCCGAACACACTCAGATATTCTCGTATTCATATCTACAGTTATAGGAAAAATCATTTGCACACATACATGTATGGGCACGTGTGTGTGTATAAGAAACATACAACCAGGCATACACAAACACATGTATTATCAACAAAACACACACACACTCTTCCCCTCATTCATTAGTACAAAACAAACAATACAAAACACAAAAACTGTCATCTCCCACGAGTGTGTTCCGATCAACGAGCTTTATAAAGAGCTCTTTGGTTCCGATCTACTCTGGATAGCATAATAATACAAAAGCTTATTGAATCTGCGTTTACTACAAAAAAAAATACTATTTGTTCTTCATACTCATCCTCCTCCTTATATAATAGGGAGAACATTTCAAGCACTCTTTACACGCACACAGACGAGCCTACAAACATGAAGACAAACTTACACACTCACACAAGTATATAATCATACATGTAGTTTCTTATCTTTCTATCTTTCTCTCATGCGCGCTCTCTCCAATAACCTGACCAGGTACGCGTACACGTTACACATACAAGCATATACATATAGTCACACACAGATGTTCTAATTCACTAATTTCTCCGCTCCCTAAAACAACAATATCAACAACAATGAAAACTTCATCCACAAGTTCATCCACATCTACTCTAGATAGCTAATAAGTTTTAGACGTGGGTTTCGGACACATGCCCCATGAAAGAAAATATATTCTTAAGAAAATATCCAATGCCAAAACATACTATTAAACCACACACACACACACACACACACACACGTACATACACGCACACACAAACACACAAACACATACACATACGCACCCACATGCACTTACAAATACAAGCAAGCCTCTGCCCAAGGTTATCATACAATGAAACGTAATCACAAAAGGCTTAATTTTCAATATCAATCTCTCCCATCTTACCGTTGCTCTTTAAGGCCTACTCATACTTTTGCGTTTTAGCCTGCGTCGACCCAGCGTTTTTTAACGCTCCCCGGACGCACAAAGAAGAAGGTCAAACGATTGACTGACGCTTGGCATATGCTCCTTAGCTCAAGCCGAACCTCAGTCCACTGTCTTTTGAGCGTATAGTCTACTGTGCGCACGGGAGCGTTTTTAATTTTTCAAAAATTGCTGGGCCAAAGCAGGCTAGACACGCAAAGGTGGGAGTCAGTCTTTATACGAAATGCTATCCAGACAATCGAAAGCATCACATCTTTGCAAGGACACTGCAGTTTCGTGGTTGTAAAATGAATACTGTAATGCATATGAAATAGAACTGACAATTTCTTGATTTCAGACAATTTGTTGAAGGCATTATACAACATTGTGCTTCCTAAATTGTTGATGGTGTACATAAACCAATGTGTATAAATATTAGGTCTTAAAATCGACGTTTAATGTCCCCTCAAAAGCTAAAATTAAATATATAACGCCTCAGTTGGGCGCTCATGGCGCTCGAATTACTCAAAATAATGTCTCACAGATTTCAATGTCCTATATCAGTGCTGTGGTTTATCTTTCAGTCCAAGAACTCTCAGCGGTGATATGATATGGCTATTCTTGTGACGACAAGGGAGTGGGGAAAACATAGGTCTTTAGGTAGGACTCGAAGGTTGATTGTGTCTCTGCTCTCCTGTGCAGGAGTTAGGCATCTGTGGTACATTTTATTTAATTTTCATAGTGTCTGTATACATTCCTACTTTTTGACATTCTTTTTTGCCTTATCATCGATTTGAATGTAATAAAATAAGTCAGACAGCTTAATGTTAATGTGTGGCAATATTAGTAAGTTCTCGTGAATCAAATGAGTACATTTGAATAAACGAGTAGTATGCAAATGAGAAATAATGAGAAATAAAATGATAGTGGTAAATGAAAAAGATTGTAAATGTCATATGAAACATTTAACGGCATCAATAATACCTCGATAACAACGATTAATAGCTTTTATAACTTCAGCTCTTAAGCGACAATCCCATAAAATTCAAACGACCGCACCTGCTCTCCTGCATATACTATGGGTATACGCCCTGTCGTAAATGCTAAGTGCTGAATATTTAAATTGCCCCTTTGCGTTTTCCGCTTTCCATTTACGACTACAGCCTACATGGATAAAACCCATTCAAGATGGCCACTCATGGGAATGAAATCCACGGTTATAGATACCAACAACAAAACTTGGTGCGTCCATATAAATGCTAGGTGCTTGATGATATATTAAAATTACACCTCTACCTTTTGCGTTCCCTATTTATGATTATGAAGTACATGCAAAAAAAACCTTCCTTTAAAATGGCCACCGATGGAATAGAAATCAATTTCCCGCGTAAAATCTGCAATCACCTGCCCCTCTTCCTGTATAAATGGTAAAACAGGTGTTTTAACGAACCATCGTGTGATTCTTCTTCTGTCAAACGGGCAGTGGGTATAGGGTGGCTAAAAAAGCCCGGAACATATGAATACCATTAGTTTACAGAACATAATGGACCGTTGGACCGTTGCATCAATTTGGGTATAGGGTACCGCAAAAAGACCGAAATCTATGAATATTTTTAGTTCACAGGACATCAATGAACCTTTGTGAGATTCTTCTGTCTTCTGTCAAACAGACAGTGGGTACAGAGTGGCTAAAAAGAAACCGAAATTTATAAATATCATGAGTTTACAGGACTGTGATGTGATTCCTCTCTCGTCAAATGGGCGGTGGGTACAGGGTGGCTAAAAAAAGACCGAAATTCATGAATATCATAAGTTTACATGACTGTGATGTAATTCCCCTCTTGTCAAATGGGCGGTGGGTACAGGGTGGCTAAAAAGAGACCGAAATTTATGAATATTATGAGTTTACAGGACTGTGATGTGATTCCTCTCTTGTCAAATGGGCAGTGGGTACAGGGTGGCTAAAAAAAAAGACCGAAATTCATGAATATCATAAGTTTACATGACTGTGATGTGAGTCCTCTCTTGTCAAATGGGCGGTAGGTACAGGGTGGCTAAAAAGAGACAGACATTTATGAATGTCATGAGTTTACAGGACTGTGATGTGAGTCCTCTCTTGTCAAAATGGCAGTGGATAAAGGGTGGCTAAAAAAGAATGGAATTTACAAGTCCTAACATTTTTCAGTGGATGAAACATATTATTGTGTGATTAACTTATTCCCATGTTGTATAGGGTGACTAACAATGAAACTTGCAAGTTTGGTCAGGTTAGCAGGATATGAAATGTATCGTCGTGTAATCCATCTTGTGTATAATGGGCAATGTGTATGTGATGGCTCAAAATGATTGAAACTTATAAATCTTATCATTTGAAAGCTCGTGAATAGGCTTGTTGTATGATTTTCATGCTATCAAAACTTAAAGAGTGATTTTAAAACATGCTCACTTTTCCTTCACTTTTTAAGAGTTGTTTTGACAGACTGTACACTCACTACAAACATATAGATTGTCACTTGAAAATTAGATCTCAGTTCAATATAAACTAGGTTCACGGTTGACTTACATGATACAACTGTTTAGACATAGCAGGAGATTAACCTATATTTTTATCCTGGTTATCATTATGCTTGAGCGATGAACATTGACATCATAATTGCGATGTTAGAGACGTATATTGACTCGTATTTATAGAGCCAGAGTGTCATTATGATTACCGTCAATTACTTCGACGAAAAGTACATCGAAATGAAGTTTTTTTTGCAAACAATTTTCTATCGTTCTCGAGCAATTCAACATATCAATCATTCAATTTCGGCAAAATTACGTACGCACCCTTACTACCTTTTTGCGTGAACTGAAGGGTTTTGAATTGGGAAAACCTATTTCAAATAAACATACACACGATTGTTTGTTTTAATCCTTTCTACTTTTACCTATTTTTACTGTTCTTTTTTTTTACTGCTTTCATTTTTCTTCTGTGTATTCACAGATGCAAGATTACTGGAGGACAGATGTTCCAAGCAAGACGATGAAACAGAACGCAGACGCTAAATAATTTGAGGTAATTCAATTATGTCTCTTAAATCTATAGACAAAAAATTAATTTGAGTGAAAAAAAGTTATTGATAATAGATTCATTTTAACCATAATGCACCTTCAATATGTTTAATACCCATGCCAACCCACACACAAACAAAATATGCGTCGCCGTAGCAATAACAGATGTACACGACAGAGCCTATTTTCCTATACTTATTTGCTCATATATATATTTAACAATACATTTCCATTACAAATCCCATCCCATATCTCTTACCAAATTAAGTACAATGTAGCAATTTATATATTTACTGGCTATTCCTTTCAAATTCTCGCATCTCCAATTTAAAAAAAAAAATTATCGTTCCACCGTAGATTTGCATTCTCATTTCTCTGTCACATCATTTGACAATTATGTTATGTTGTACATTGTTTTTCACTCATTTTGTTACTTTTAGTTTTATTGTTGTTGTTGTTTTTATTTCATACCTTGTATACTCTGCTCCCGCAGTGTTTATCTTAGGTTTATATGTCTGTAAATATGCTTATATTCATTATTCTGAGATGAACAATAAAGTATGTTTATTTATATTAAAAAATATTATTTATTTGTAGTTTATCGCAAGAGTATAAGTGTTTAGAGTACGTGTTATCTGTACTGAATTTCCAGAAAATTGTCTTATATCATTTACAGAACGGAAGGTTAAAGCTAGAGTCGATCTCTGGAAGGACCAATCAAGTTTACTGCAGAACTGGTTTTACCAGTTACATTTCCAACATAGCTTCCAGAGAGAAAATTATCACTAAATTTGAGCAAAGTATTAGTTTATCGATGATGGTAGGGAACATTATACCAATGAACGTAAAATACTCTGTCATTAATTATCGTTGATAATTATTGGGCACACGTTCTCCCCTTATATAGTTATTAACATTCTCTTCTGAATTTGGTTGAACTTTATCAGTATTCCCTTTCTGGTCATTGCCAGAACGAGATATTTTTGTTTAACTCAAGCCTAATCACCGCTTCACAATCAAACCAGACAATGAAAACTGATTGCATCAAGGTCTAGGAAAGCTCATCCTAATTACGAACACTCAATAGAAGGGCCTGTTATTAAATTTATTATCATCAAGGGTAGTCTATTTAGGTATACAGCCCCACAGCTATGGCATTATAATCATGTGCGTCAGAATGTGTTAATGATTGCTGGAAAAAAAGAGGTCGAATATAATGATTGATGTTTCTGCAGATGTTTGCTTTTACAGCAAGCACTGATCAAATTTCATTATTATGGCTTCCATCAGAATAGAAATAAAGCACCTGCACGTAGTTTAAACGAAAAAAATACGACGAAAGTCATCGCTAATATGATTTAAGCGCTAATAGGCGGGTTTATTTACACATACTCCGTACTCAAAGGTGGATCCTGACATTCCCAGTGCTTGCTCGAGGTTTGCCAGACACAGCAACAGCTTACGTATGAAAACTGGATTTCAAGTAGTGTAGTTTCTTCGGAAATACCACGTAATTACGTTCGTCCGCAAGAAACGTGCACTAATTTGATTCTATTAGTAAACCGGCCTATTCGCCGAACTATTAGACCTACTTTGAAAAATATCTTCACTGTGAGGAGAAAGGACATTGGACAGGGACTCAGTGAACAACTTTCTTCCTTTGAAGCATTCACAATAGCTAGAGCACACATAAGAAATGGCTTTCCCTCTTATTCGGTGGGGTAATATCGAACAAGAGTTGGTGAATAAAATATGAAACTGCCTAATATCTAGCTATAATTGTGGAAATTTGTTTATTTTGTCCCAGTCCTTTTTCCTTTCTGCTCACGGTGCTAATATGTTCTGTTCTCTATTCGCAAAAGGCACAGAGTGAGCAGAAGGGACAACGGATTTGGACAGCATAACCAGCTTCCATTCACAAAAGCTAAATGCACATAAAAGAAATCTCCTTCCCTCTTATTCTGTGTTGCGCCAGTTCTGTGAATAAGTAGGGAGTTTCTTTATTTTGTGATCATGAAGCTAATGTAAAGGCTTAAAGGGAAGTAGTTTACTTTGTCCAATTCTTTTGTGTTATCTAATCATAGTGCTTCTCGTGGTCTCAGAAAGAGAGTTGGAACTGTTCTTCCCCGAAAACTATACCATATGTCCCAAAAAAAATGACAACGGGGCTTTCAGGATTAATAACTTTTGGAAATGAATATGAAAATAAATGCGGTTTGGCATGTCAAACATATAACTATTCACCTATATCTGCTTTAAGTAGCGGATGTCATAATTCCGTTCTGCACAAGTTTGTGAGGACGGAGACGTGTAAAGCACAATGGTTACTTCAACTTCCAATGTTTCACTGGTCAAAATGAATGTTACTGTTTTTGTTTTGGGGCTTTTATATGTAAATTAAATACCCATGCTTGTCATGAATTATTTGAATGACATTATTTACGTATTTATATGATTATGATGTGAACTCCTGGTTCATGGTTCTTTTAAACCCCAAAGCAGTAACATTCCTTTTGAGCAATGAGTCGTGGGAAGTTTAAATAACCATTGTGAATCGCACGTCTCTATCCTCACAAACTTGTGCAGAACGGAATTATGACATCCGATACAAAAAGCTTCATTTCTTTGTAACCACTCAAGCAAATCTCATGAAATTTTCACCAAATATAGATGAATAGATATATATTTGACATGTCAAACCACATCTATTTTCATATTCATTTTCAAAAGTAATTAATCCTGAAAGCCCCGTTGTCATTTTTTTGGGACATATGGTATAGGTTGATTCTGGCTTGAATGAGTAATCCTTTTCCTTGAAATATATATCCGAGTGAGAAACAAAGTACAGTTTATTCATTTTCCAGAACCCTAAACGAATTTGTTGAAACAGATTCCGATATATTGTGTTATTTCTCATTTTAATTATCTATCCCACGAAATCAGATGTATTAGTGAGTACCTATAGCCGCCTTTGTTTCATATTCCTAGTCACTTTTACTACCTTTGTTCCATTTTTGTAGTTAATAGTGCGATTTTTTTTCTTATCATCATTATTGTCTTATTTTATTCTGAATTGCGGCTGCCCTAATTGTCTATTTTCCTGAACTATATACGACCTTCTTGTACAACAGACTTTTGTGCTAATTTCGGTTGTTTTTATTTTAATTGTCAGTAATCTATGAATAATCTGATTGTGTATCTTGTTCATTGTTTGTATGAAATTATGATTGTTTTATTAAAGGGCTCGGTCTCCCAACACGGAAAATTGTAATCAGACTATACTCATGGACCCCACTTATTGAAATAAAACTGATGTACAAATGAATGAATAAATATATTATCCGTGAACAAATGAGCTCAAACTCAAACTTATACTTACATCTTTGATTTCGAGGAGTTGTAAAATGGAACGGAATAGCTTATCAGCCAGCGATTTGTCTTATTGCAATCAAAGTAAGGGCTAGACCAAACTCCCTGGTTACTGGTGACAAACGAGGAGGTTAAATTCTCCGATATTCCATTAGTAGTTTCATTTAATCTCCGTATGAGGATGTGGTTCTGTGTGGGCTTAACCCCAGTGCTGGACGGATCATCTTGCATGATGCCTTTGCCGCTGAGGATCGGGTGATTCTCAACAGCGTCCTGACCCACATCTAACTCGGTTATTGTCGAACTTCCGGGAGCGGTATGAAATGCGCATGGGGAGAAGAAATTGGTATCCGGATGTGGGAAAGATATGCAGGATCCCACCAATTGGGGGTGGCTCTCAACATTAGTCCGCACAAGGGAGAAGTACAGTTCTTTTCTGTTGAATACACTCTCCAGTGAATGACTACCGTGGCCGAAGAAGCTATTCAGCAGGTTTGCTGTGTACACGGCAGTAGCATTGAGGTATCCATACGAGTCGAAATTTGTAATCTGGGCCAACCTTTCTTCTTGGGTATCTGAATCGAGCCCGAGGTCTAATTCCTGACAATTTCGAGATCTGTCGAGCTCATTCAAAATGTCGGTTATAGGATCAGGATTATTTTCTAAACTCTGCAAGGTAAATGCACTTCGTTTAGATCTTGACTGAATCATATTTCTTTCGTTTGTTTGATCACTTTCATACAAACGACCCTCTAAAGATTCCCTTTCCGATTCGCCATGGATATCTGTTGAAAAGAGTTTGCGATTACTGGTCATTCCCTCCTGTGGTCCTATTAGAATATTTGCATGTCTGTCTGTCTCTCGATGCCCCGAGAGAGGATAGGAGTTTAATATGTGATCATTGGTTCCTTTAGAGACCCTATCGTTCCTCTTGTTCGACTTATGAATGTTTGCTGCAGAATACTCCCCGAAAACGCAGACGACTGCAAAAGTCCCTATCAAAAGATATGCAAATCCACAACCCTCCATATCTAGAACCCTGGACGTTCTGACCTTGCGAGTTAAATTCTCCTCGAAATAAATCCTCCCACTTCCTAGAACGAGCTAACTATCGACGTTAATGAACAGACGTACTATCCTTTTCAGCATACAACATTGCATTTGAAAAAGAAGATGGAAGACTTGTACTTTATCCGGCTGAAGAATGTGGCTTGATGGAATCCTCTACACTCCATTCGCGCAGACGATGCTAGAATCCGAAAGTAAACACACTACACAAAATTGCTTGGGCATAATAATCAAGCAAGATTGAACAGAAATAATGATATATCCAAGCCAGCAGTCTGAGTTTCTCCCTGCAAAAGCCACCGGCAAGAGAAAAAAACCGCATATATTGCGCCTCATACATTTGAGCAATTGAAATCAGCAAGTGTGCGTATGCTCCAGAGTAATATCGTCATGCATGTCGTGTGCGTGTGCGAATGTGTGTGAGTGTGTGAGTGAGTGTGTGTGTGTGTGTTTGGTCTGTGTGTGTATTGCGATGCTGGATGCTGCATGTGTGCGTGGAGTTTGGCGGCGCTACTTTAGAATTCGTTGCTATCGTGTGTGGATTGCATCGAGATGCCGTATTGCGTGTCTCCCTACTGCAACTGTATTTGAGCGGTAGACAATGTACCGTGAATTAGCATTTTCAACTATGCTCAAATTCTCAAGGTAGTCTCCCGATCACTTGTCAAGTATATATATATATATCTAATATTACACCGCAGTGTGTGTGTATGCAAGAATGTATATAAAAGAATACAAACCTTTAAAGATTTCACTTTGTTTTCATGATTATAAAATGATTTGTAGATGAAAAACTGATGCTGTTAAAGACCGAAATCATGAATAAAGTTTAATTTATTAGAGCTGCATTATTACAATTTCTTAAATAGAAAGTGCATGTGATGCTCATAATTTATTTTACTCTTCACGCTATGAAAAAGGTAAAACGTTGCACATTTAATGGTGCTAAGTGACGTAATACTGCCTGAGAGCACCAATATTGTGCAAGATCGCAAATTTATGAAATGTTGCAAAGTTGCATCAAAGAGGTTTAACACTACCCCCCCCCCCCC
>BQKZ01009918.1:5763-20942 GCA_036244855.1 Temnopleurus reevesii | reverse complement strand
TCGGAACGTGCCAATCAAAATCATTGTTTCATGTGCGTCTTGTTAAATGTGTATACTGTGCGTGAATGAAAATGCGTGTTACAATGTGCGAAGTTGCTGTTGATTTGCAGTTGATTTTGAACAACACCCACTATGATTAATTTCATACGTTCTTTCACAGGTCATCAGAAAGCAAAAGAGTTCTATGGAAGATAGGGGAGATTCCGCCAGGTGGTGAACCTGGCTCACTGAGAGCAAGATTCGAGCTGTCAGAAGGACCAAGCAAACCAGCCACTTTAGCCGTGCAGTTCAGCAGCGAGGGTTCAACGCTGTCAGGAGCCGATATCGAACTCCTCAACACCTTCTACAGATTGTCGTTAGTCAAGAAGAGGTTTTGTACAGGTAAGTTGCTCTGCATTTCACCAGCAGAGTCGCCACCGTTCAGTTAGGTGAATGAGTTGTGTGAATAGGTGGGTTTACTAATAGATGCAAATTTTATGCATACCTCTAACACAAAGGGTGTTCTCGACACTTCTAGAAAAAAGAGCCCCAGGCTTGCCTGAAATAGCTACAATAATAATAATAATAATAATAATAATATGCAAACTGGATTCCAAGTATCAACCGGTTTATGGAGTATCATGTAACTATGTTCGTTGACAAGAAACGCACATACATGTGAATATGTTAATTTATTAGCCAGCCTATTCAGAGCTTGTTGAACATACATTTATCAACTTTGAGCAGATCAGATAAAGAAACCAAACAAGGTAAACAACTCCTATTCAGGCTGTCACTATAGCACCGGTAGCAAAACATATATATCTGAGAATAAAATATAGTCATTTGAATAAATCATACTGCTCACATTGTATTCTTAATGTATTCTATATTAATCTCTGTATTTACGTGTCTTCACCAGCACTTGCTTTGAGAGGGTTGGGATGGAAAACCTGCAGGTTATGGAGATTAAAGGTCCACTATTATGAAAATACAAGTTGATTTGTATTGATGTATTATACCATTATCAATACCCTTTTCAGTGAAAGAGGGCCCAAATGTGTTTCATATATTTTATAATATTTTTTCTTCATTTTTATCTTGGCTTAGTTGGGAACCCCCCTACACATTTCTTTCAAATGTCAATCCTGTTGTGACATCACAAGAGTCAAGTTTGTTCACCTGGCTAGATCATGTTTTAGAGCTGGTTCTGTAAATAACAAAAGGAAATATGTGGATCAATGCAGGTATTTCAATTCAGGTAATTGCGCATTCCAATTCCCTTTCATGGGCAATCACCTGAATTGAAATCCCTGCATTGATCTACATATTTCCTTTTGTTATTTACAGAACCAGCTCTGAAACATGATTTAGAAAGGTGAACGAACTTGACTCTTGTGATGTCACAACATGATTGACATTTGAAAGAAATTTTTAGGGGCGTTCCCAACTAAGCCATTATAATAATGAAGAAAAAATATTATAAAATATATGAAACACATTTGGACTCTCTTTCAGTGAAAAGGGTATTGATAATGGTATAATACATCAATACAGATCAACTTGTATTTTCATAGTACCCCTTTAAGTTCTCCTTTTCCATGCCCCGGCAGCCCTCTCAAACCATTTGCTGGTCTTATTTAATTATTCATTTACTTAGTTCTTTTATCCTTGTATTCTTTACCTATACTGTAATTGTTTTGTTTTGAATTTGCCAAATAAATAATAATAATAATAATAATCTTATTGATGTATTGTTATGAGACACTCTGACAATAGCTTTTCCCTATGTTTTCCTTTTTTTCTCTCCAGGAAAATATTTGTCAGAGAGCTAACATCTGATGTAAGGAAACCTCTGTCCTTTCCTGTGAATCCCCAGCAGAGCCGAGATGAAAAACATGTCATAAAATATAAAGTTCAATAACCAAATCTAGTCAATTCTACAATTGTTGCCAAGTCAAACGGAGGAAATGGATTCAGTAGTGAGTTGGCCTTTCTATACAGGTTATATGGATATCTCTTTGTCGAGGTAGGTGCAGAAGATGACCACTATAGACAGGCGATCACAGAGACATGTCTGACCCTCTTCAGTCATTTATAAAGATGGAGTTGTGGCATGCGCTGTAAATCAAGCGGATTGGGACTGCCACGAGTTGATTTGTATGGTTCCCAACGGTAGGTTTGAGCACCAGTCACATTTTCCGGATTGTGATGCCCAAAGTTCGTCCCTCTTTCTTTCTTCTCCTGGCATATATATATTCAATTTTGAATAATAAACATTGTAGGACCCAATTCTTTCTCTCACTTTTCTTAGAGATTTACTTGATTGGCAATTTAGAAAATTTACATAACAATCATCAAGATTTAAATCTCCCTTGTCGATAGAGGCAGTTAAGCCCAACACGTAATTTCGACAGCTGATAATGAACAAACCTCCACATACTCTAAAAACTAATGTGGTAATTTAGCACCTGAAGTGTTCATATGTCTTCTTTGCTTGAAGTGGTCATATGGGTTCTGTGCTCAAAGTGATAAATTTACACACTGGGTTCTATTGAACAATTATAACTATTATAATAGCACTATGAGTGTAAGAAAATTAGCACCTTGAGTTCAGTCCCTATTTGAGCCACTCCAATGTGCTGAAGTTGTAGCACTTGAGTTTTTACAGTTGAGAGATGTCATTCAGAGAACCTACAATGTACATGTATCAGGGAAAAAATGGAATATGCAAGCATATATGCAAGCATAAAATTGAAAATGTGGTTGATGCCACACGGGCTTACCTCTGACAAGTCTGCAATTTCCCCGACTACTGCTAATGCTCCTCAATGTTTCCTTGAAAATGAATGTTTTAATTCAGCCGTCAGTTTATTGCTTTCATCAAAGCAATGTAATGTGAGAGTACAAGTAGATGTGAAATACAACAAAGTGATGGTGATCTATATATTGAAAGTATAATAGGTACTTTGATTTTTTTAAACAAATGTGCAAATATGTAAAATACGAGAGTGAATTAAACACACTGTACAGCATTTATCTATATTTACAATTGATTAAAAGTGTCTGAAAATTTGCTATTCATTGATGCATACACTATTTTGTCATTGACCAAACTGGCAGTGTAGATTTGTACAAATTCATGCAGATTTCTAGAATTTACAAAACATTTATGCCTTCATGTGGTAAAAGCAAAGCTTTGTGAATGTATGTCGGAGTGAATTTGCTTCTTCTTTTAGTTAAATATATTTACATTATTCTGTGTTTTTGTATTTTCATTTGTGCCACTCTTTCAAAATTAATTTCGATATATGCACTATTATGGTCAACCTGGACAGTTTCAGGTGTGTTTTTTTAATTTATTTATATAAAAATTATATATATATTTGTGAGAGAGCGGAAGGAAAATTATTGGAAGTTGAAGTTACCATCTGAGTATATGATTTAGATTTACTCAGTTGATTTTGTGAATTATTTCCTAGATTCTATGTTATGAAAATCTTGATTCAATATAAAGGGTACTTACTGTATGTTAGACTGTAGAATTTATGTCAATATTTTATAATCTCTTTACTGATTTACACACATTTTTTAATGAAATGGGATATTGGAAAGAAATTGATATGAAAAAAAATTGACTGTTGCGTAAAGAATTGATTCTGTTGCGCCCCCATAGTGCAAAGTCAATGTAATAGTGTTTACCTTTATTAATATTTGGGAACGAAAGAAAATATAGACTTTATTCTAGGAGGCATGTTCCCTTATTCTGCTTAGTGTCATAAACACGATTGTTTTTTTTCCACAGACGAGCATTTACCATTTTTTACGCAGTTGTTGTTTTACCAAGTGAGAGATAAAAGATGGAGAAAAGTCTTTCTTGGAGGTAGTCCTGAAAAAAAGGACTGAGTCAAAAGTTAGTGAAGACAAAAGGCCTGCATTGATAAAGAGAAGAACAGCATGACTTTAGTTTATAGATAGATTGAGTACAAGTAATCGGTTGTCGGGAAGTAATTTCTCGCCTGATGATGGTTAGCCTTTCTACCCAACATGTTGTGCTCTTCATCTTTCATCTTGGCCAGCTTTTAACTTACTTACATTTCGGAATCCTTCCCCAAGACATGTTTTTCATCATCGTTTTTTCCCTTCATGTGGCAAAACCTCATACTGACGTTAATTCCTTTTGTACAAGCCTTTCTACCCAAAATGTTGTGTTCTTTATCTTTCATCTTGGCCAGCTTTTACCTTACTTATATTTAGGATTCCTTCCCCAAGAAAGATTTTTCATCATCGTTTTGCCTTTCATGTGGCGAAACCTCAAACTAATTTAAATTCCTTTTCTACAATGCAAGCCTCAACAAACTTAGGGGGTGTTGTTCATAATCAACTGCAAATCAACTGCAACTATGCAAATTGAAACGCGCATTTTCATTCGCGCACGGTATGGGCATTTAACAAGACGCGCATGAAACAATGATTATGATTGGCACGTTTCGATCAACTGCAACTTGCGATCAATTGCAACTTTTGAGCAACACCCCATTAGTATACCGTTTTTTGTCACATTCTTGCACTACACACTTTAATGTGGATGTACTTGTATGATTTTTCAGGGGCAGGCCCCTACCGTCATGGTGATTTGTGTGTGTAGTTTCTAAGACCCAGATAATGGGTGACTTCAAGTACGGTGTTTATTGTTGGTGTTGGTGTTGAGAGAGCAAAACGGTCCGTAAACCGAGCTCCAACACCGTTGGTCAGTTTACAGAAGTGATACAGAAACGACCAGCAATACGTCAGAATCTTGCGAGGTCTACCCCAAACACCGACAGACTTCAAGTTTGGTGTTGAGGCTGGTGTTGGTTTTGCTGCAATACCAACACCAGCGTTCAACACCGTACTTGAAGTCACCCAATGTAGATTTTGTAATCTATATGGATTAGCGTAATCAGAATAGTCCAGAGAAGGGTTGTATTTCATG
Organism: Temnopleurus reevesii; assembly: GCA_036244855.1. NCBI lineage: Eukaryota > Metazoa > Echinodermata > Echinoidea > Temnopleuroida > Temnopleuridae > Temnopleurus > Temnopleurus reevesii. The sequence goes on along the minus strand of BQKZ01009918.1, from coordinate 15,988 downwards.
AAGATATATGTAGATCTATGCATGACTCTAGGAACAACTGGTGCCACTTTCCTGCACTCAATGACAAATGAATTGCACCTAAGGAATGTCACCAGTGGTTTGTAGAGTCTTGCATAGATCTACAGTATGTTCAGCTTAATGAAACATAAGAATTGTGATTTACAAAGCTGTTTGTAGATATGAACAACTGGTGACCCTTTCTTGCATTCAATGATATCTCCTGTTGTGAATTGCACCTAAGAAGGGTCACCAGTCGTTCGTAGAGTCATATGTAGATCTACGCTCAGCTTAATGAAACATAAGAGTTGTGCTTCATAAAGCTGTTTGTAGATCTACGCACAACTCTACGAACAACTGGTGATACGTTCCTGCACTCTATGACTTCTCCTATTGCTGAATCGCAACGTTACAAGGGTCACCGGTTGTTTGTAAAGTCTTGCGAAGATCTACTTCCAGTTTATGAACCACATTCCTCGACAAGAAAAATTGTTTGCATCACCATAAAATGTTGTTCTGGGTTTGTCTGTTGGTTAGAAAGCTAAGTATCTTGAAGATCAAAAATAAATATGCTCTGAGAAATTTGAATCTACAGTGAATAAAAAAAAATCTATTTGGAAAATTTGGTGTACCTTATATAAAACATATTGTGGGATCAACTGTAACTCAGTTATTCAACATACACCTTGTTTTCTTTATTTGCTCCTCAATTACTCTTTAATCAAAAATTGTATTTGGAGCATTTGGTGTGCGTACATGAGAAGTATTGTTTCTGATCAACTGTAACGCTATGTAAATGGAGACCATTATTATCTTTGTTTGCTATTTATGGAATCATTTAACAGAGCATTTCTCATTTCATAGTATTCTACTATGTTTTGTTTGAATTTATAAAAACATTTATTTCTTTTATACCCGAACTGGCGCTTTTACAATAAGGTACACAATTCAAGGTAACCGATGAATGTATACATTACTGTACAGTGTGTGTTATTTTCTTTTTTTGCCTGGAAATTATGATATTTTGTTGACAAGTACTTAATCATGATTTATACTCTTATTTGTTGAATATCATTTAGTCGATCATTCTCTACTCAGCAACTTATTATGCAAGTATTTCCCAAATTCAATAACCTATTAAGAGCTTGCAACAAATAACCTTTTGTCTCAAAATCAGAGGAAAGATTCATGCAAGTACAAGTATAATGGGTTAAAAAATATATATTTGCATTCTCAGAAATATGTATGCAAAGTTAAAATCAAAAGGGTTTTAAATTTAATCGCAAGGGTTTTACTCAATCTATAGCATACAGATAATATTGATTGGCCTTTATCCCCATAGTGCGGTTTTGATTAACCTCAGACTAAACCATTACTTATTAGACAGGTGATATCTAAAATTTGAATAAATTGATCAATAACCCAATCTTGCATTCACCGCAAAATATGTTAAAAAAATATTAGAATGGAAATTGAAAAATATTGATATAGAATTTAAAGATATAAAAGTGTGGTCACACCGGCCGAGCGGAGTTGTAGCGGTCCTTTAGCGTAGTCTACAAGTACAGACCCTAAGCTTTCTGCGTGAGCATGATACAGAGTATGCAACCTTTCACTACGTGACACACTGCATAGTTTTTGCCATACCCTCGGCTGTAGGAAGGAACAATGCTGTGTGTGATGTAGTCACACAATGCATACCCTGTATCACGATCTGCACAAGTACACACCGAAACACTAGGGTCTCTCCTTTCAGACTAAATCCCTACCGCTAAAGGACCGCTACAGCTCCGTTCAGCCGGTGTGACCACACCTTAAATCCAAAAGTTCAAATGGTCATTGCTTAGTCCCACGGTAGTGTGACAAAAAAGAGAGATATTTTTATATAGATAGTAGATGAGTATAACGAGTGTACAGGCATATGCAGTATGACCTACCATTCAAAAATCATTTCAGAGTATTTAGTTTGTCAGTATAATTTGGATTTACATATGTCGTTTATTTTCTATTGATTTGTATTTTGTTTGAATTGGAATCCAATTGCATTGATAAAGATTAATATTTTTTTCAGATTAACCAAATCATTAAAAGCAACCTGTTAGTGGTGTTACAAAGTGACTAAGGGGGTGTTGTTCGAAAGTTGCAATTGATTGGAACCTGCCAATCATGATCATTGTTTTATGTGCATCTTGTTAATTGCGCAAAATGTGGTTACATGATTTGCAGTTGATTTTGAACAACACCCTTGTGGGTATGATGTCATTATAAAACTGGTCGCATGTCTGATGGCCTGACTTTCCAGGTTTCCAAGTAAACAGGTGGTTAACATGTATGTATTTTTTCACTTTGAATATGCAGAAATTAATAGTGAATTAAGCGCATGAATGGGGTATTAATCTTTCTGAATTATAATAGTTATATTATTTACTTATAAATGGAATTTATTATCTCAAAATTCAGAGCAACAACGTATGTTCATCAAAATGAATTTCACTTGATATTTTTCAACAATTCATCATAGCTTTTCAAGATTTCTGCACAAATGCAATTTTTTTCATTTTCACGTGTGGAAACCTCAAAAGTGGCCAAAACTAGTTCATAGTTTATTTGCTGTGTGTAAAATGTATACTGTCATATTCTATGTACCATAACGATGTATAATTCTGTATTAGTATACGCATTGTACAAACAATATATGAATATAACGAGTAAAAGCATTTGTGTATGAGAAATCACCTTAGAATATTGTCACGTCAATATAAATGTGTGTAGATGTATGTCTATGTTGGGGCATGCTTACTGCATTGAAATGATTAATTGAATAAAGATTCAAGCTAGCTCTTGAGTTTCTTATATTAAACACTGGTGTCTATTATTAATCTTTATCACAGAGACTTTCCTTCACTCTCTTCCTCCAAGAACATGTTGCATGAAAATGGTGTTAAACAACCTATCAGCATCATGGATTCCATAGGACCTACTATTAAATCCAAATATAGTTAGGTAAAGATAAAGAAATGTTAATTTTACGCGATGTTTATCGTGACATATATATCTTACCCATATTTCGGGACTAGCACATAGTATTTTACAAACTAACTCATTTTGGAAATATGAATTTGACCGTTTAATCATATTTAGCGCCCTCCTTCTGGTAATCACAATTTCAGTTTGTTATTGGGCATATGTACAGTTATTTCTGAGAAATGACAAAAGAATGATAAAAAGGCACACACAAAAATTGAATACTAGTATTTTCATCCAATGGTGTGCATGAGAGTTTGTATCAATAAAGAAAATATTGATTCACTTTCCGTGTTGCCAAGATGGAGATATTTGCACATTTTGGTTTATAGCTTTACCAAAAACTCGTTTATTTTTCACACGATCTTAAGTGAAGTATGTTGATAGGTCGATTGATTAACAAGCTTTTCATTTGCTTCTAAATCCATAACAAGTAATGCACATTGTGTTAGATAGAGTTACTTTGGCTTAATTTTGTACCTTTAGCAATATCCAAATTATATTCTTTGACAGAGACCCTTTAAAGCCCAAGTAAAGTTTTGGTAAAGATGAAGAAATGTGAATTTTGGTAATGCTTATCATGACATGTAATTCTTATACACATTTTGAGACCATAGCATATTTTTTTTTACGAACTGATTCTTTTGAAAATTTGAATTTGACTGTTAAATCATATTTAGCGCCCTCTCTTGATTATGGCATTATTTTGCTCGTTATCGAGCATGTACAAAGTTATTTCCGAGATTTGACAATAGAATGATATAGAGATATACACAACAATTAAATTCTGAAATTTTCACCCAATTCTGAGCATGGGAAGTTGTCCTTTATCAAGAAAGAAAATATTTAAATAGTGTGGTGCAGCACCACACTAAAAAAATTGCACATTTTAGGTTATAGCTTTTCCCGAACTCGTTCATTTTTCGCACAATCTGTTGTGCAATATGTTTAGGATACTATATTTCATTTCATATAGATTTGAAGACAAAATCTGGTGATGAAAAAATATTCGCTTTTACCAAAGCTGTACTTGGGCTTTAATGTTTGTGTAATGTGGGCCGATTGTTGACTTCAGAGATACCAACCTTCCAGGATATGCATGAAGAAAGAAATTAAGATGACTATCAAATAATAGCTGGACCAAATATTTTCTAAGAGAAAGTTTATGATTATTCTAAGTATCCTTTCTCACATCAGAAAATAATGGGTTCAGCTGTTTGATGATTCATGTTTTAATATCTATCTTCGTGCATATTTCAGAGTGTTAGCATCTCTGCCATTTATTAATGTCTCTTTGTTGGAGAAAAGTGAGGTATAACATAACATGTAACATAACATGTAACAACATTCTTAATGAAACATAATATTCTATGCATCAAAAATAATTTTTGACTGAATTAGTTTGACAAAAAATAACCCTTTCACAAACTGAGTTCAAAGTTTGTTATGAATACTTCTTTCATTTTGAAGTAATACTATGAAGAATGAAATTGAATTTCTACTTTGAAATGCGAAGCTTTCCAGATGTCAGACAGTAATCACACATTTAAAATTGCTTCCTGTGATTTAATTTTTTTTCTACAATACTTCGCTTGCCAACCAATCTAATGAAACTGTTTAAAAGCTATTATTTGAGTTATTCGGGCGATGTATGAAATAAGATTAAAGATTCAAAGTGACAAGTGAATCCATGATTACTACTCTACACACTAAACAGCCTGGTCCTATTCCTTCTTGGATTTGAGATCCTGGTCCTAGTTTCCTAGTTCTATCTAACAGCAGCCTGTAGATGTGTCACATGTTGCAAGGTATTGGAATGGATCAACTGGGCAGTCCTTTGCAGCCTAATACAAACAAAGATGACACAAACTAACAAACAAACAAAAAGCAACAGAAAAAACGTTGTCGATTTCAACAGGTGGTTTCGATAAAAGGCTTAATCGCAAAGAAAAAAAATCCAGAAAAGTCCAATAGAACAAGATGAAAATTAAATCTGGTTTGAAACTTTCTAGGAATGAAAAAAAAACATTGTCGACTTAAACATGTGGCTTAATAAAGAGCTTAAATTAGTTATTCAGAAGAAATGTCTTCAAATATATATCTTCCATAAATTTATTCAGATATAGTACTCTACATATTTTGTATATTGTATTTTTTATAAGCATAATGACATGAATTTGTAGCAGGTAAAAGTATTGCACGAGTTAGAATATTTACTGAGGCTTTATTTTCACCCATTTACCCGACTACACATTCCCTTAGATGTTTTTATCATTAGAATGCCAATAGACTTCCCCTAGAAATCCCCTAAGTGTTGGAAACATCTCGCTAATATGAAAATGAGACTAAAAGTTATAGAAGTCACTAAAATGTGTAAGTTAAATATATGAACGTATAAACTGCTATAGTATTCATCAATTGGCATGCATGTTCACTGGTTTACAATGAGCAAAACTATAAATTCTCCTTTGATACTTACCTGTGCGTCTGGATTCTCTGAAATATCTTTGATTTTGAAGACCTTGCTGTATCTGGACCTTCTCATAATTTCTGCTAATTCAGCGTCAACCTTGAATGGTACATTCGACTGTTGAATAAAAAAAATACACAAAAAAAGTCTTTAGTGTAAAATGTCAATACACATTTTTATTGTAAATTTGAAAAGAGATAAATAAATAGCACTAATATAAAAATGATGAATATGGACACCGTCCAAGCATTCAGAATGAGAAAAGGGAATGAATCCCCTCAAAAGAGGAAAGATATTAATGTCCATGAAAACCTGAATTTTAAGGAAGCAAAGATGATCCTTTTGGTAATTCATCTTATTTAATTTCAAGTGAATAACAATTTTAAAAATGTGCTCAAACAAACACGTTTCTGAGATTAAAGAAGACCACGATATTTATTAATCCATCAGCAACTCAACCACCCAAAACCCGAAAACTACGGACATGTTCTGGATTATCTCATATTGGCCACAGATTATGTAAGAAAAGCAGCAATAATCAAATGCCTTCCTGTTTTTGTATACAATATCCAGTTGTTTGATGGGTTAAGTATATATCATTTACATATATATTTGACTTACTTTGAAGCTGTTTTCTTTGTCAAAGGGGCACTCAGTCTCGTATTCCGCCAGCTCTCCAGTAAATGTCACCACAGCTGGGGTTGTACAAATTTCCTTAGGGACCTTGAACAATCTGTACGTATACTGCCATGTATTTAATGTCTCCTACAGGGGAAAAAATTAGTTAAAATACAAAAAGAATTAAAGTTAAAAACAAATTATAACTGATTTATAAAAATTTACAACAGCAAAAGAAACTAGCCTAAATATCACTTTCGTAATAAAAAATACAAAACTGATCATAGGAATAATTTCCACTGTTGAAATCTTTAAAGTTTTCTTTAAAAAAAATCTATTGTGATATGAGAGAAAAAGAGAGAATTTAGATTTTGCGGCGTTTTTCATTCAAATTTTGCATATTTATGCCTGGAGAAGAAGATAGAGAGAAGGACCGTCCAAAGACCGACCGGGGATCGAACCCGCAGCGAAGGAACCATCCCAAATCAGTTTATGACTGTCCCAAAGACCTTGATTACAGGCGTACGCCATGATGCCCAGGGACATTTATACGTTCAAAAATAAGAATGTATACGTAATTTCCTAATCATATGAAAACAAAAGTGCAAGATGTATTAATGTGAATGACAGCTGAGAGTGGACAACGAGGATGTAGCAATAAACTTGCGATTGCAGTCTCTTATAGTAATCCTTGATTCATGCACGTCTTAATTGCAAATCCAAAAATTACATAATATTGGTGATAATTTTTTTAAATAGATATGAATCATACAAACCAGTTACTTCTAATGTTTTCTTATTCTCCGAATTGAGCTTCTCAACTGATGTAGTTATTTATACATATTGATGATAATTTTTCAAAATATATATGAATCAGACGTACCTGTTACTTTAAATTTTTATACTCCACCTTGAGCTTCGCAACCGATAGTGTTATTTACATATATTTATGGCAATTTTCAAAATAGATATTATTTTCGTAATGTATTCAAATTCATTCACTTTTGCTCCAAGATGAACTATGTATTTACCCTTCAAAAGATAAGAAGAATATAATAGTTAGAATGCTACTTGCATGTACTAACATTGCTAGGTTGGAGGAATTAGGTTTACCAACCTAGCAACAAGTGCTGTATGTTACCACATTATTTCCATTGAAATAGGATTATTTCACATCGATCAGCTGAACAAATAGTTTTTCATTGTGCGTTTGACATAAAAAGAGTGCATAAAATTTGAATACATTACGAAAGTGGTCTACCTGTTACTTCGAGTAGTTTCTTATCCTCCACATTGAGCCTCTTAGCAGATACGATATGAGGCGTGGCGAACCCAACATTCTTGGCATACTTCACCAGATCTTGCCAAGCGAGGACGCCAGCCAGACCCTCACCTTAACATATGAGGATATACATGTATGAAGAAAGAAAAAAAATACACATACATTATTCTACTTCAAAAGTCTCCTTAATTTTTGTTCAATATACATAATGTATCTTTGATTCTCGCCACCCACTATGGGCGATTTCAAACGACATCTTACAATTCCGTCGACATTAATATGTTTAGGGTTGGGAAGGTGATTTCCGGTGTTGGAAGCAAATGCACCTTTGACGTCGATCATTGCGGAATATTTTTCTTCATTAAACATCATTACATGTCATTGAAGAAACACACCGTTTTGTATATATTTGATGTAAAATGTAAAAAACATGACCCCAAACCGGGCAAAATGGCATGTTAATGCATAAATGCCCGTAACCGGAAGTGGGTATCCCGATTTACATGACTTGTTTACGGTAAAACTGCATAACGCCATCTGCAGTTATCAATTTTCTTTTATGGCCGGTGACGATAATTGTTGATATTTATGGAAAACGTGACAAAACTCTATAATGAAGCAAAAAAAAAAAATCCTTTCCAAGTTGGTGCCTTTGGAATGTTTGAAAATTCGATTTATTCATCATTATATTTCATCATTAAACTTATCATTATCTTTTTTTAGAAGAAGGGGGGTGTTAATGTCATAGGCGATTTTCAGGGAAAATATCTGTGACAGCCTCTATGTGGTAATTATTATACAACAACCGGCGATTCTGCAGCTAGAATGGCTGGTCTTGTCTTGTTTCCTATTGTCACGTACCCCATAATACTTTGTCAGTTCTGATGCACTCTGGAATCTTCTGTTGAACGTATAGATATCGGCAAAGTAGAACTCCCCACCTTCCTTCATTCATGTCATGCATGCATGAACTTCACTTTAGTGTAGCCTTAGGCGGTTTGGCTACACACCAAAATACATGTATATCCTTTTTGTCACGCGAGATATTTATCACACAATTTGGCCTGTGGGACATTTCAAGTACATTATGTAAGTAAAAGTGTTCCTGTGAGGAAAGAGGCGTACATAATTCCCAATTTCTATTTCTGTAGCCTAGGCGTCTTCTCATGGCTACAAGAAGAAATACTATCTCAAAGACTCGATGTTTTTCCATCGAAAGCCGACGCTCTAATTCCCACGGAGGAGATGCTGTTGGACCTCTGAAACACGTCGAGGCGTTCACACGATGCATGAACTTCATTTCTGCAGCCTAGGCGGTTTCGCTACAGTACAAAAGATAATAACTACTGAACATTCCTTCAAGACTCTATGTAACTAACGGACAACCGAAGGTTTGTCGCGGGAGAAAATGTATCCCGCAGTTGGACCTGTGGAACATAGTAATTAAAGTACAATAGATGTAAGAAAAACTGTTTCTGTGATGCACAGCGCATGCACAAGTACCGATTTCTGTTACCCCAGGCAGTTTGTCTATACAAGTTTATAATTTAAACCTGGGTTAAGAAAACCTCACTCTTGGAATACGGGCCGATGTGTTTACAGGGAAAGTGAAGGTTAGACCCCTTTTACACTACCATATCCCGGGGCCAGGCCGCGGCCTGGCCCCGGCAAACACAGTGGGTGGTCCCGAGCCTCACCAGAGCCAGTTCACCCATTTACACTACAACTCTTGGCCGCGGCCAAGCCTGGCCCAGCTATAGTAGCTATCCCACCAGCGCCGTGTGTGGCGCTCTCCATGTAAACAAAAAATATTCGTTCCGATCCTGGCGCGCCAAATATAAACTTCAACAATTTAAAATATCAATAATATGTAGAGAATTTAAAATATATATGAAAAAAAGCTCACCAAAGTCAAAGATGAACAGTTGGTTGGAATTGCGAATCAATGATGAACGATTTAAAAACTCGAAATCAACGAAAAAGTGGAAAGACGCGCGCGAGGGAAAAGTTGACAGAAAGTGATGTCATCGGCTAAAAACGTGACGTTTCACGCACTTCATTAGCATAACAGGTCGCGGGCTGGCCCCAGTTGCTTTTACACTACCTCGTGCCGCGGGTCAGCCCAGGCTAGGCCCGGGCTCAGACTACCTCTTGAGCTGGTCCGAAAACGGGCCGCGGCCTGGCCCTGGGCCTGGCCTCTTTTGCTTTTACACTATCGAAACTCGCGGCCTGGCCTCGAGTTTGGAGGTAGTGTAAAAGGGGTCTTAGTTGTGGGATGAGATTTGTGATTTGCCTACATGCACTAACAAAATGATATATGTTCAATCATTCATTTTAATTATATGTGTTCTTGTATAGATATTGCGATTTTAAACCGTTTTAGATAATTGAATTAAACAGAATATTTACGATTTGGGGCCTCAGATTGGAATGAAGGGCATGGTCACAATTGTTGGTCTGACAACGTTCATCGGCTTTATCTTTTTCAACCAAAGATATACATTCAATTCACCTGCCCTACATTCCTTTTAGCTGTGGAGTATTATTTAGCACTCTACCTGCCCTTCATCCGACCTTTATTTCTATAGTAAAGACATTTCGTGCGTGCACCGTGGGGGGAAGGGGGGGGGGTAGCTCCGCTCCACCCCCCCCCCCGGTCAGAGATAGAGGGGCGCCAAAATTTAATGGCCAAAAGTGCATATGAGGGGGCGCCAAAACGTTGAAAGGAGGGCGAAAAATTGCGATAGGAGGCGCAAAATTTTAGGTGATGACGTTTTTCTTTTTGCTTGCCAGCTCAGTCGGGAGGGGGAGGGGCGCCAAATTCGTGCTCAGCC